>JAGVSQ010011282.1:0-12345 GCA_022683975.1 Rhyacophila evoluta | reverse complement strand
GATGTTTAACGAGATTGCCTCGGATATTGATATCTTCCACCTATGTGAGGTGAGTCTAGATGGATGCTATTGTATATATTATTAGAATAGGGCATGTCTAACTTCCTTGGTAGATGTCTTTTTTTATTATATTTTTAGTATTTTTGTTATAATCATATTTAAATAGTGTTGTAAATGTATCGAACACGCATTTTTAAATGTTACAACATGTATAAAATGAATAAAATTATAGGGATTTTTTTCACATTTTGATGACTTAATCTGCAAACCAGCTAACCCTACCCATGGCCGAAAAACAGATTTTGGTGTCATTTTATTCATCATTAATTATTCTACTACACACAAAATTTACAAAAAAAAAACTTCAAGTGGTGACATACACATTCACGAAAATTTGTTGTTGCTCCTGAACATTTGGTAGAAATGGAATCGGTTGGTTTTCAAATTAAGCCATCAAAATGTATTTAACATGAAATAAGAACAAATTGGAATAAGGACAAATTATATAATCAGTACCGGATTTAACACTTGAGATTTAACCAGTGGCAATTTAATTATGAGACTCCTAAGCACCAGGTGAAATCGCATTTTTTCAGATCTCACACTGTAAAAAATTTGCAAAACGGCGAACGAGAAGGTCTCTTCTCGACAAGGCTAGATATTAACAGGGCATAATTAGTTAGAATAGGAATCACGAACATTCTAGTGCACGCCAACCAAGGTCTTGGGAAGCTGCTCGTCGGACTTTTCTGGCACTTATGAAGAGCGCATCACGTTCGTTATGCCACGGTGTATGCCCGCATAACGGGTGTAGAGACGTGGCGGGTGGTGGAGGGGAAAGCAAGATCTCACACTATCTTCAAAAATTTCTACTTAAAACTTTTGACGCCCGCTCCTCGACAATTTTGATATTGTGAAGCCCTACGCGCGCTCCTTGTGCGTCTATTGATAAATCCGCCACTGTATGCAGTATGAAACAATTATAATACACAATCATGAATTAAACTAGGTATGTGGGCTTTTATTTTGTTGTTTATAACAAAGCATTTTTTCCTTGTGTAGCATCAATTTATAAAATATATACTGCATTTTTTTCACATGTGTTATTATAAATTCGTTCCGTTTCGTTCGATTTCTCTCTGTATAAAACTGTACATTACGTAAAAAAGTATTTCAAAGAATGTGCTGTATTTACGAATAGGTTTTTTCTCTGTCCGCTCGTTAAATAGCTATACACTGAAGCCGAAAATTAGTTCGATATGAAGAGTACGTCTCTACTTAAATGCATCATGTATGATCACGGAAATAAATCAATGTCAATCACAGCATACTCAATTACACCCGGTTCTTCGAAATTTCATCAGCATTGTCATCACAGGCCACCCATTCATGGCAGGTATTTAAAATTATTATATAACTCACATTAAATGCTCCGGCTTCCTTCTCTTTATGTAAATACTTTTACAGTTATAATTAAAATTGTTTAGACATGTTTTTTTTAAACTATATATTACATTACCGAGTCAAAAAGTTTAACAAAATTAATATTGAAACATTTTTCAAATTAACGTTGTTCGATGATTGGAATTATTTGGATTTTCGCAACCAGTTTGTATTTTTTTTAACTCTCATGGAGACATTGCAATACTTAAACAATAACGATGACTCACTCAACTATTTAACCTTGATTTTTTAAACGAGAAACAAACAAGCTCAGCGAGAAAATATGTTGTAATTATTGCAATTTTAAAACGACTTCGGCGACAGTAAATTCTTTCAGTCAATCTTTTTAATAAAATTGTGGACTTCATTAATCAAATTTTTTAAATAGCTTAATTTATAATCATTATATATACTACTTAATACAGGTTTTATCAAAAGAATGTAACCTGCAAATGCCAAATTAGTATCTAAATTCAGCTTTTAAGTTTGACAAAACGTCATCTAAATTTGCGCTCAGGAAAACGGTATTCTGGCATATCAATTTTATTAGTTTATCTTAAATAACTTATTTAATTAATATCAGATTGGGTTATTCAAATACCTGTTTTAGTTTTGATGGACTTGAAGGTTTTATCTATTTAGTATTTTAACTTTGGTCCAAAATCATGTAATAAACGTTTTTTGTGCCTCCTGTAAAATTCTTTATGTGTGGGTTCAAATTATATATTTAACACTCCTTAAAGCTGATTGGAATGAAAAAAAACTGTTCCTTGATACAGAGTAAAGGGCCAAACTAATCGCTATTTCCATATATACGTTCCTTTGGACAACTTGTAAACATTTTACTTAGACAAAACAGATGTTATAATACGCTAATGTCTTTTTAATACATAATAATAAATAAATCGATTTAACAGACAGATAGTAGACAAATTTCGCAACAAAGAATAATGAAGAGGCGGCAAATATTGCTGCATTCCGTGATTGTCGAAGCACCACTTTCACTATTATTACGCGAATTGGATTCGTGACTCCGTGATAGGGCATCCACCTACATGGGAATTAAATCAATTCTATTGCGCACACTATGAAATTGATTCATATAACTGATTACAATTTCTTTGTTTAGAATAATATATTAAATGCTTTTGTCTTCCCAGTAACGTAGACGTTAGCGTTCTAAGATACGAAATGGCATATCGTTGGCTCTCGATTTTTATAACGGTGTTGGGCCGTTCAAAGATTTTATAAAGGGTTGTGATTAGGCGTCTAAATTTTCTCTAAAAAGATAATTTGTTATATTTTAAATGACGTTGCATTCCCTGTCATTTCAAAAATAATTATCTAAGTGAGAAATTACTTAATAAATCAAAGAAAACGGTGTATTACAGCGGAAGTAATTTTCACAGGTTGTAAGATATAATGGTATGACAATTAAGCAAGTAATATTATAAAATATTATTATAGAATTGTTTTCTGTACTGTTTTGCTAATAAAAAAACAATCCCAAACTAAAATACACTGTAAGCACTCAACATATGGTATACATTTCATATTTAAGAGTATATATTTTTGAAATATAGCAAATGTCAGTAATTTCAGATATACACTGCGCGTATTATCTAAAATAATATGATTCTCCAATAGTTTAGAAGATAGCGTGCACGCCTAGCAATCCGGGGAATGCGGGCTTGATTCCCACATCTGTCTGATTTTTAAAAATCTGGATGCTTATTGGGATGAAAAATTGTCTGACAAAGAATTCTCGTGAAGAATAATCTATTAGGACATCAACATTGTGGCAATCCATATGCTCCACTTTGGGAGTGAACATGGTATTCAAAATATACGCATTTAATCAAGGTTTTATTGTATTATATAATGTGTTAAAGATTATTTATGTTATTATCAAAGTTTTAGTGTTGCCATGGAAATAAACTTGCACACTATTTATTTTCTAATATATCTTAAAAAAATCATTCCGATGCTTTTTATAAATCTACATTCGCTATTAGATCGGAAGATTAAATTATAATAAAAATATGCTTTCTATATTTTATTATCGCATTTTTATTCAAATGCTTTGCATTGAGGCGAAGTGGTAACATAATGCATACAATACAATGAATTGCTTACGTTCAATCTGGCAGATGTTTAAATCAGTGATTCGCAGCCGTTTTCGTAATAATGTCTACGAACTAAAAAATATTTAGAACGTCATATTATTAAATGGGTAATAATGAATAAATATATATTAGATATCCACAATATATTTATGGTGTTATTTTAATCAGGTAATTTAGGGAGACGCTGGACCTGGCTCGGCCATATATTGCGGATGCCACAAGAAAGTCTAAGCCAGACCTGCTTATTTTTTAAGCCGACCAGTCGTCGGCGTTTCAGTAGGCCGCTAAATACTATCGATAGAATGTATTCGGCTGAGTTACGGGTATGACCTAGAAGGACGCAAGAATACTGGCAGAAGACAGGAATTCTTGGAGGCGGCACGTGGTGTCCATTTGCTTCAATTAGATAGCGAATATGGAAGAGAAAGAATATATTTTAATAGACTGGAATTTTTTTAAACCATGTTTGCTCCCAAAATGTAGCACATGGATCTACACAGTATGAAGACGTCTTGACAGATTATTTTTCACGAGAATTGTTTGCCATACAATTGCTCAACTCAATGCGCAACCAATCCTGCATTTTAGAACTTGGGAACAGATGGGTAATCGAACCCGCATTCTCCGGATTGCTAGGCGCGCACGCTACAAACTACGTTACCGGGGAGACAATTTATTTTTTACAAGGTACAAAATATTCAAAACTATTAGTTTAAATACTTTAAAACGTTTTAATAAGTAATATATTTAAACAAAAGTATATTTAAAGAGAGAAATTTAAAAATAAAAATCAAGTGTCTACCAAGACAACTGTGTACACAACTGCATCCATTTAAATTAGTGGTTCCTAAAGTGAGTATTCATAATGTTCTGTGAGGGAAAAGATATAACTGTAGTTAATATTTTTAAATAATGTTATTTATAATTTATTAATAGAGAATTTATGATAATACAGAGGCATTGACGCACGTTGTAAGCCGCTGGTTTAGCATTTCTAACAATAAATTCCCACGGCATGTTTAGGCGGTAAAATTTCCAGTCTACTCTCAACGGCGTTAGATGGCAGACGTTGTCGTTTTCCGCTCTGAGAAAATTACTTCGAAAAATCGTGACGACTGAATTTATATTGTTTGAAACGTAATAATGGGAATCCATCAAATTCACAGATGTATGTGATCTTAAAATATAAAAAGCCGTGTGAAAAAAAATTTATCGTGAGAAACAACTAGAAAATGAAGTCATAACTATAATAATTTCTAATATATCTTCGATAAAGTTTTCAGTGAGATGTTTTAGCTGCAAAATTCGTAATCCATCATAATAGTTTGACAGATGATAAAACAAGTGATAATCAACGGTGTGTATTTATTCGCTTCGCGCCTTAAAAGTTTGTCAGATGAACGCAAAATTGGATGTATAATATAATATATACACAGTAGTGTTCCATTTTAAATAACGTTTGGCTTAAAAACATCAAAATAAATACTTAGTTCAACTTTTTCGTGCTTAAAAATACATTTAATACAAATTTTTAACAGTTTTAATAAAGTAGTGATTTTCTGTGTTTATTAAACTCAATCAATATAAATTCATTAATAAATTCCAAAAAGGATGGTTAATTGTTGTTTTATTGAAAACAAATCGTGTTGAAAATGATGTGATAATTCAATATTTCCTGCAACATTTCAAGGTAAATTATTATAAATGTTCAGCAAGAGACTATTAATTCGTATTTATTGTTAGATAATCGTTTTCGCTGTCAGAAATTTACTCATAGTAATTTTATTTATTTAAAATGTTTTTATTATTCCCACGTAGCCTTATACGGTTGATTGGACACTATATTAAACTCGAAATAAAAATTATATATTATTTCTTGACGTCTTCGGCGATTCTCAAAGTTTTACGATAAATGCGTTTTACATAGTTATCTTTTTAATAGCTAATATTTTTATATTATAAAATACATATTTTTTAACGATTGTTTACACGTAAATGATCTATCCTAATAACCTAACTATAGCTCCTGGGTGCGTAGTTGGTGGCGTGCGCGCCTAGCAATCCGGAGAATGCGGGTTCAATTCCCCATTCGTCGGATTTATGAAACATAAAAAATACAGGACTGGATGCCCATTCATTTGCCATACATTTCTCGTGAAATAAACCTGTCAATTCGTCTTCACATTGCAGAGATCCATATACTCCACTTTTGGAGTGGATATCATCACACTGTATCGATCCATATGCTCCACCTTAGGAGAGAACATGGTATAACATATGTATATATATAAATGTCGCATTATAGTGTTGGCAATAATAATTGTTTCTTCTACATTATCTCAATAAGATTAAAAAATAAAGACATATTTGTAAGATACTCATAGGGCCAAGCCGTGCAAGTGGGCATCGCACAAGAACGCCTGAATGTGTGGGCGCCGTTTTATAAGAAAAAATATATACCAGTATTCTCTACGTGCAATGTCGATACATGAATACTCAATAAAAGTATACTACCAAATTCAAGACACTTAAAATACTTAAAAAAGGACTAGTAACTGAATACATGTATGTTAAAATTCAATGTAATTTATGTTCAGTAATTTTTTATACAATTTTATCAGAACAATTTAGAGGGCGCAAAAAACTTTTGTAAAAAGGCGCCTCTTACTCAGGACGCGGCACTGAATATTTTTATTTAATAAATTTTAAAGCTTAACTGATATAGAATAAAAACGTAAACAATACATATACAAATAACATTAAATAGGTCCTATATTCATATTGAGTCAACTTATTTGTTTAAACGTATGATTGATTACGATGGTAACATATTGTTTTTAAAAATACTTGAAATTTAATTACTTGAAAAACTAAAGATTTTTAATCACTGAGCACGTTCCATAGCACGTGATCAAAATCAGAAAAGTAATATAAAACACTTCACGATAACGAGAGGAAAAATAATCAGTCTTAAAGACACTTGAGAATAATATTTGCGGGGCTTATTTCCAAAGTTGACTTATTCCACTGGACCAAAATGTAAAGGAGAAGATTTTGAACAAGTATTTTTTTATACTAAATAACAATTTAGCTTACAAACTAGTAGATAAAATCAGTTTCAAAAATATTGAAAACAAAAATCACTTGTTCAAAATGTTGTCTTTTAAATTTGAACATAGTGGAGTAAGTTAACATTGGAAATACTCTCCTTATTTCAGCGTAATAACTATTATACCGAACGAAGAAAGGAAACACGACGTAACCCACACACAACAAAATTTACAGGAGGCACAAAAAACGTATATTTAATGATTTTGAGGTGAATTCAAAACCAACCTTAAGTGCGTGAAGACTAAAACTGGTGTTTTATTTATTCAAAGTGATAATAATTTAAAAAGTTATTTTAAAAAAGAAGATAAAATTGATTAGATGGAAGCCTTTTTCCTGGTCGCTAATTTCACTGGCCATCCTTTTTTCAAACTTAAAAGCTAAATTTAATAATAAATTCGGAATTTTCAGCTTATGTCCTTTTGATAGAACGTGTGTTAAGTTGTATACATCAGATTATTAAATAAAACGTTACGTCCTGCTTTTTTTCCACAGTTGATATTTATTATCGCTATTGTTCTGTGATTATATGTGTAGGTTTATCCGGATTAACCTTAAATGAACCTTTAATACTAGTCTGAATACACTATTGCTAATAAAAATAAAGATCTTCTACTTATGCACTTAGCAGTTTTCGCTGTCTTGAGAAATAAAAAAAAACTAAATACATTTGACATTGCGTTATTTCTATCCATCACGTTTTCATGACATATTACAATTTTAAAATCTCATGCAATGTGACACACGCAATTGAATCGTGAAAATGTATTATTAAATTACTTCTACGCCGTATCGTTTTAATTTTGGTGGAATTATTTTCGTATTAAGGCTTCGAAGGCTTTATCTGCCACTTAACTATTGTATTAAGTTGCGAAAATTATATATGTTTATTTTTCCTCAAAAACGATAATATATCAAATTACTTTCATGCTAATCCAACTGTCACATGCAATCAATCTTGTGAAAGAGAAATGGTGTCACATAATATATTTTCAACTTTTCCATCGAAAAACATGAAAACATTATTATTAAATCGACTGTGGAAGGAAAAATGACGTACCCCTCAATTTTTAAGATAGTTTTTATCCAATAATTTTAATGCACGTTCTATCAAAAGGACTTAAGTTGAAAATACCAAATTAGTGTCTATCTAGCTATCTATTTCTTTTAGCTAGTTAGTTAGAAAAGTAGATCACTTTCAATTTTAAAGAAGCTTTAATTCGATAATCAGGATGTACAAGTGTATAAATTTAGTTTTAATGTTTGAAAAAAGGATGACCTGTAAAATTTGCGGCCAGGAAAAAAAACTTGTATATAATGAATCATGTTGTTTTATTTTTTAAACAAATTATCAAATCAATATCATATTGAGTAAATAAAACACCAGTTTTAGTCTTCATGTCCTTCAAGGCTGTGCCTGTCTAATGTTTTGACTTTGGCTCAAAATCATTAACTAAACATTTTTTGTGTCTCTTGTAAAATTTGTTATATGTGGGTTACGTCCCTTTTCCTTTCCACAGTCGATATATATATTATAAAACTTAAAACAAATATGTTTGTCTGTTCGTCACAAAAGCTTCTCCTAAACGGTGAATGATAGCGTTCTGAAATTTGTATTATCTTAGTTGCTATTTATAGCTGGAATGCGGTAAGGCATCCGCAGCACGTGATCGACTCACGTTTAACGTCACAAAATCAATCTGGGGATTACATATACATCTTAAGTACTGTATTCTCATTCATCAACGTGCGTGTACTATTAAACAGCATATTTTTAATTGAAATTGAAATCAGTTGTTGAAAATGTAATTTCAAATTTTTAAATGATTACAATTATTTGATTGTGGTAATTCATTATAAAATATAGATAAACTAAGAACTTTTTTCTCCACAAAAAGATTATAATAATGTATTTTCAATGATATTTTTTTTCACTTACCGAGTTGCACGCACGCTTTACTATTAGAGGTCGTGGGTTCAAGCCCCGTAACTAGAAAACACGCTTACGAGCAAAAAAAGATAAAAATAGACGTGTTCCTATTGTAATCAAAATGCTTTGGCTTCTCGAAATCCCGAAAAGTCACGTCAAAAGATTTAAATCTGTATTTTTATTGAATGAACTATACTCAAATATTGACATAAACATTAACCAATGTATCGTAAAAGATGCTATATCATATTGAAAATATTCTTCTTCCGATTATTCGTACAGCAATCCAGTTAACATAAACAATTAATGACTGAGTATCAGCTCCGGTCCTGGTTACGGGCGCCCTGCTCAATTTCAGCGCCCAAGCTACGATAGATGCCGCGGCGGCAGAGCGACAAAAGCAAAGCGTCGGCCAGAGATGCAAAATAGCTATGCATAGGTGAGTGAGCGTGTTCGGCAGAGCGACAATATGTTGTCGTCACAACATCTTGCTCATCTGCTCAATCATATTTTTATAGCTATTTTGCATCTCTGTTACCGACGCTTTGCTGCTATCTTAGATTTGGCAACCGAGCTTATTTGTGTGTCGTTAAAAGTGACTCACTATATTTTAAACACACGGACCTCCCTTTTTATTACGTCTTACAACGTCAGATTGCAATATACACTAGTTATTATTGTCACTTTTTATTTTTCTGGAAAATCTTCAATGATGCCCCTAATCATATGGCGCCCCATGCAACTGCCTGTGTTGACGGAACTTTGAGTCGGCTATTCCGATTAAATAGTTCTTAATTTTAAAAGCTTTTATTTATTGTATTTTAGAATACATTTTGGAAAACGGTGAATTATTAAAGATGGCGCCCGATTTGAATAACTTTCGTGTCGTAAATAACGAATAATTTGCATCGATAACCATGGGAAATTCTTGAACTCTTATTTCAGAAATACATTCATTTGACTACGCATGTCATTCTGACAAAAACGTGTTAAACTGTTCACTTCCGATGATAAAATACATTTTGTTCATAAAATTCATCAAATATTCGCTGCCATTGACCTGATTTACATGTGTTCGTATAATTAAGATTATCTGAACACGTCCATAAATAATTTAAAGAAATTTTAAATGTGTTACAGGATACAGATTCTTACACGTGATATAAATTTTGTGTTAAAGTGTAAGCTATAAATAATGGAATTCTTATACTTTTTTTACGATGCCCTCTCCGAAAGTGGAGCATATCGTCGCACGATATCCAATATCGCGTTAACGTCGATTATTCGGAAATATCTACTTTGATGCCGTTCGGTTCCAAATCGTATATATCCACGTATGTCTATTCATTGTAGGGATTACTATGACAACGAATTCAGATTTTTTTGTGCAATTCCTAATTAATAGAATGCCGGATATTTGTTTAACTTAATGTTATTACGGGCAATTCGAATTATTTTATTCACAAATTAAAAAGACATCACATTTTATCTTTTTCCTGCTCAGTTTTTATTGTGTCTTTAACGTGGTATTGCATACAGAATGTCGATATGGATCCCAACAGTTTGAACAATGCATAAAGGGAGTATATGAATTTTTTGTATTATCAAGACTTACTTGGCAGATTTTTTCGTGAGAATTGATTATCACCTACGTAAAGATGTCCTGTCTTCTTTATCAATCTTTGGGGTTTTCAAAATCCAGTAGCAGTGGGAATCAAACTTGCAATCTCCGGCTCCAATTACAATGTCGTACAATTAGCTGAAACCAACTAACGTGAAAAAAACTGTCGAAACTGAATCTATACAATGCCGAGATATATGTACTTCATTTCTAGACTGGTCTACTTCATTCTGTTGAGATATATATGCTCTACTTTTGGAGTATATGGTAAAACAACATAATAATCTTTACGTGTTTTGAAAAGATTAATAACTTCGCATATTAATGTATTCAACAAGTATCAACTTTCGCTATAATTTATTATTACAATATTTATTAAAGGCCGTTTATGCAAAACTACATTCACAAAACATTTATGCATACCGACAACAGATTGATAAAAAAATACTTTAAATTCAATCAAAATCGCTGCTATCTGCAGTTCAACTATTTGTTTTCGGATAAATGCGGATAATATTCGTGGTTCTGTTCAACTTAATGTCTCTTCGGCATGCATGCTGACCACAGTGTAAAACTAAAGAGGAATGTGTATAATATTTGCCCACGCATTTGTGTTAACTTATCCATGGTGAAAATGAGAATTCTGCAATTTATATCGGTCTCTGAATCACAACTAAAATTGAGTTTTATTCGAGTAAGAATGCAGGTGCCTGCCAGTTATAATGTAGATGTTTAACGAAAATACTTTAAGTGTCAATATCCTCCACTTGAACGAGAGTGAATTGGATTTTATATTATTTTTAAAATAGAATCTTTCTAATTCAATCAGTAGACATTAGTAATGATCGTTTTTTCTTTCGTTCTCAAATAGTCTATTTAATTTTATTTGCGTTTTTAATTTTGTTACATATGCCATGCTGTGAATACCGTAAAATGATAATTTGTATTGTTTCCAACGTATTAAATAACTATATGAACTGATAAAATATTTTTTTGGATAACTAAATTATGTACATCAATATCATTGGTACAAGCTTCACTCACAATCACTTTAGCTTCTTACTAGGTAATATGATATTTGTTTGTCCATTAGTTTGCCGAATGGCATATGCACGTTCTTCTGTGCTGGGCTTATGAGCTCGAAACACATATCAATACATACGAATTATGAAAGCAATTCAAATACTCTTTGGTTTCCACGATTTTCTTATTACGTAATCAATTTTTGTAAAAACATTCTTCCAAGATAAGTCTTCTACTGTCCATATCGACCGCAGAAAGGAAAGAAGGGCGAATCCTTCAGTTTTTTCAGAATAGCTTTTTTCGATATCACAATATATACAAATTAATACACATTCTATCAAAAAAAATTAGCTGAGACGCCGTATTAGTGTCTGAATTTAGCCTTTTAATTCGAGAAAAGGATGGCTTGTAAAATTTACGACCAGGAAAAAGGACTGCCACCTCATCAATTTAATTAGTTTATCTTAAATAATTATTAAATTAATATCATATTGAGTAAATAAAAAACCAGTTTTAATCTTCATGAGCTTAAAGGTTGTGTTTATTTAATATGTTGTTTTTGACATTTTAGTAATATTTTTACACAAACTCCTTTAAATAGCTCTTTATTACGGTTAAAATTTCCAATAATTTATATTTGACAGATGGTCACTTTAGAAATTGCATTAGATGAATACATTTCGTGTTAAACTAACTTTAATGATTCTGGTTTGAATGTTTCGGTAATGATAATGCTTGGGTTAATGGATGATTAGGATAAAGCGATTAATTTCTAGACCCTAGCAAGGTCCCACAAGTTTCAAATAGTGCCGCAGGCTGTCCATTAAAATAAACGTTTTGAAAGGGTAGAAATAATACAGGCGCATGATTACTTTTTCTCCTAAAGCATGCCCCTTGTAATGAATTCTTTTAAAACAAATTAATGCTTTCTTCAAGATACATACGTCTGACATAATAAAATTACATACCCGTTCATATAGTACGTGTAACATGACATATTTAAAATGTGTTTGATTAATGACACGGCGGATCGACAAAGCCTTACATCGTGATTGAAAAAGTATATAAGTAGTAAGACAATCCGATGGCGCATT
>JAGVSQ010011281.1:0-12347 GCA_022683975.1 Rhyacophila evoluta | reverse complement strand
ATTTAAAATCAATTTCCATCAAGCACCATCAGTCGAAAATATTAATTATAAAACAAAAACAGTTTAAAAAATATTTATATATATTAAATAAGGTTGTACAGCTCTTTATGTTTAAACTAAAAAAAACGCGATGACTTTCAAATGTAAATAAAATAGCAGTAAGTACATTATGAAGTTTGTAACCTACGTGTTATTTTATAGGTGTAAGCGAAATATAGTATGGTAACTAAATGATGGCGTGTTTGCGATTGCTTGCTGATAATGAGTCAGCGGGAATATTCCTACATCGGAACACCATGAATACTATTTGTGCAGATATGTGAAAATTTATGCAGAAAAGAATACATCTATAAATAAATATAACGAGGTGCTTGCGTTACTCAACTTTTCAGTTAACATACGAGGCATTTTTAATTAATTGAATTAATAAAAAAGACTCAATAGAAAAAAGAATACTGTTTCTAAACCTGAACATAAAAAAAATTATGAAGAAAACAAACATTTAATTCGTTTAAGTCGTAAGATGTTTTATTTATATTTCATGTATAAGGGACACGCAATGAATTTTAGTAACTTAATAAAACACATTTATTCAAATTCAGGATTAAAAACACATTTAAGCTGAGGATTTTATATAAATAAGTGTGTTTCGGTTTCGAACAATAAGCGCGAAAGCTTTATTAGACGGTGATATCAATAGAAAAATTAGATATATATAATGATCATAAACCTTTTGCTGAAACGGTGTAATAACTAACATACTCTTAATATTGCTATAATAGAAGTGCATAAATTCACGTAAAACATATTTTTGCTGTCCAAATTCTGGTAAAATATCGGATAAAAAGTGATTTCAGCGTAAAAAAATCGTCATACATATATTTCCATTACACATGAGATTCTCTGGATAGATATGTCCGAAATGCGCAAAAGTTAACATAATCGGAATGGGTAAATTTCATTTCGCAGTGTTAGAGAGAGAATAAAATATATCATACACCTTAGAAAGGGCACAAATTCGGTCTTTGCAAATCTAAAGCCAAATACAAGATGGCACAAAACAGAAAAAAGTTACTTTACTGGCAACATACACGGCTTAACCTTTTGCTTCTTCTTCGCAATTCGAAAAAAAACATGGAAACGACTCACCTTGAATACATTTCCAAATGATCGATCGGCTAGTAAATATTGTATGAAATACCTTTCAAAAAGTACCCTGAAAATATTTAAATTTTCCATATATTATTATAAGTAATATATAAAATACCTGCCTATTGGTAGAGACACTCAGCAATCATCTGTTTACGTTTTTTTGTTAATATTTTAAATAATACTTCCATGGTTTGGAGTAAATTGCAGAATACCATGATAAAATAATTACTAAAATACATACCGTTAAATGAACTTATTGTTCGAACATATTTTAAGTTGAAAACATAGATAGAGAAATTATTTGACTTGTGATATATGTTTAAAAAGTTCACTCTATTATAGTTTATAAAAAGCGATGAGATAGTAAAGTATAATATTATATTAAATAGAATTTTACTAGAATCGAGTATAAGCTGTCTACGCTATCCAACAAGGCCATGTTAATTATCTGTAATTAATTTCACAGTAAATAACTTTAAGTGAGTTAGTCAAGACATTCAGTAAAATATGTTTTTTTTTAGTTGCTTACAGTTTCAAAATTTGATTATGTTTCATTTATTTGAGTTGTTATTAAATATAAAAGGCCTGATAGATTATAACTTTAAATCGTAATGGCACAATAAATATCTATCTATATAGTGTGAAGATATCCGCCTCGAAAGTGGAATAATATAGATCTCCACAATATGAAGACATGTATTGACAGATTTTTCACGAGAATTGACTGTCAAAAAATCGCTCAACTCAATGGGTATCCAATCCAGCATTTTCGGATTTAAAAAAATACAAAGAATGTGAGAATCGAACCCGTATTTCTTAGGTGCGAGGCGCGCTCATTAACATCTCCATTACTGGGGTGACATCTATTAATACAATAGCATTATAAACAAGTGGATTTATTCACACACTTGCAATTACAACGGTAAACACACACTTTGAAGATCATAAATATTGATATGTTTGTTTTATTTAGAATCGATATCGTGTATGTTTATATTCCAACGTGAGTCATTTATAATTTCTATTAATATTTTCACTGTAGGCAATGTATAATAAAATCCAAGAAATGAGACGTACTATTTGCTACAATACTCTTGCAAAGATGGATAAAAGCTTAAATAACATATAAGTATATGTATATCCTTCCCAAACGACTGCTGGCTGCAAACTATAGTATTACTATAGGAAAACCATAGTGTGTGGTACGTATTGTAAGCGAATCCAAGTCTTGCAACATACAACTGTCCTTTTAAATTAAGTCCTCACACACTAAAAGGAAAATAATAACATTGCCTCTACTGATGTCAAGTGAGATTGGAAAAGAAAATAAATAAATCAAGAATACGATGGGACCCTTTTCGTTTTACATAATACCCTGAACAAATAGATGATTGGCAAAAACACACACTCAAAGATTTGTGGAATGAGGTATCCAAAGATATTTCTCGCGTTGTATACAAAACATACTAGAGCTATTTTAATATTTATTTTGCAATGATAATTTAGTCTTCATATTTTTAGTTCGAGACGAATCCTATTGGTTAGGCCTGTTTAAACTGATAAAAGAATTCTATTTCTCTTAGTTCTATCGAACACCCATTTCTATACATAATTGCTGCAATTCATTCTCTATTGATAAAATGGCTGTCAATAGAATTGTTTATTAGATATAATATTACAAATTAATAAAAACTGGGCATTAAAATAGTAAATGAATATGTAAATAGACACTATAATGAAACGTTAACTGAGTTATGGCTATCCAGAAATAAATTGAATCGAAATTATATTTGTTGTATCATCAGCAAGGATATTAGTTAATTTCTGTTTTCCGTAGTTAATAAGAATTACTTTTTTTTAGCAATAACAACAAGCAATCCTGTTTCTGTAAAAAAGCAATATTATGTTTTATATTTTTATAAGACTTAAAACCCAAAACGTTTTATCACTATTATTTTTTTATTTTATGTTCGCTCCCAATTGGAGCATATGGATCGGCACAGTGTGAAGATATACACTCCGAAAGTGGAGTATATATATATGGATCTCCTCAATGTAAGGACGTCTTAACAGAATATTTTTCCCGAGAATTGTTCGCTCAACCAATGGGCATCCATTCTTGCATTTTTTGATGTTTTTGAAATCTGACAGATGTGGGAATTGAGTCGCCAGGCGCGTATGTATGGATGTATGAATATAATTAATTTTTTTTTTTAAGGCTTTTAATTTTACAAAACCAATAAAAGTTCTTATTTCGTAGTTAATATTTTGAATTTATTTACT
Organism: Rhyacophila evoluta; assembly: GCA_022683975.1. Taxonomy (NCBI): domain Eukaryota; kingdom Metazoa; phylum Arthropoda; class Insecta; order Trichoptera; family Rhyacophilidae; genus Rhyacophila; species Rhyacophila evoluta. The sequence continues at coordinate 8,912 of JAGVSQ010011281.1, read as the reverse complement.
TTCCTATGACAAACCTCGGGTTCAAAAACTAAATAATAAAGCCATGTTACCTTTGGATATTGAATGAAGTATAAATAGCATGGCTTGTAGCAAAAAATCTTTATGAAAATTATATTTCGTATATTTTTAGTACACTGTTGAGGCCCTTCGTATGTTTTGTATCGGACGGAGTTGGCAATTTAGTTATTTATTAGATCATGCTGCAAATTTGCCATTGTATGGCTGAAAGTAACTTATATAAAAAAGGTAACGAAGATTTTCCGCTTCGGGATCAACAAGGGTCGAAAATAAGAAGGTGAGTATACTGGACGAATCAAGAGGTCAAAATTACTCTTACGTTCTCTGGTTCAAATACATGTCGTTGAATCTCATAATAATAGGCCTTTTGAAATATTCAGAAGTATTTGATTTTTACGAAATGGATACAAAAATAGCCAAAAGCAAAGGGGTAAACGTCAAAACGTTGGATTAAAAAATCTATAACATATATTTACCGGAATTAGTCGTATTCGTATATCAAAAATTGAGCAACTTCCTAAAATGATGTAGGTCATATCTTAAAAATAAATACTTATTATTATTTGAATTACAGATGTATAGGTTGGTGAAAATAATATCAAACTCACTAATTTACAGCTAATGATTCTTATTTTAGAAAAATATGCGATAATAAATTAAGTAATGCTTAACAGTCATGAAGAAGCTTAATCACAACCTATCGAAAGTTCCATCGTCTTGCCGTAATGCCTAACTATTTAAACTTTTAAGCTTGATGTGCATGTTGTTCATAAATGATATTATATTTAGTTATAATACTATTAATATATTACAAAAACAACTAGTAACAAAACTCTTCGGATTTACTTATGAATCATATTTTATTATTAATGATATCTCTTATTCGCTCCGAAATTGGAGCATATGAATCTAGACAGTGTGAACATATCCACTCCAATAGTGGAGTGTATGGATCTTCGCAAAATGAAGACATCTTGACATATTATTTTTCACAACAGTTATATTAGTTCTATCAAAAAAAGCTTACCACTCGCCAAAAAACGCTTGAAACAAGCAAAAATTATGAATGATTTTTGTTGAAATGTATAATATACATTATGTTTAATTTAAATGGAGTATTGAATTGAATTTAAAATCAATTTCCATCAAGCACCATCAGTCGAAAATATTAAGAATTTAATTAAGTTAACAAACTATATTTATAACAAAATACCGATAATAATCATACGTACAATGTATTTTTAATCGTATTTCTTATGCAGTATTCATTGTAGTTAATAAATAAAATATACGTATTCCAATACTATAATTTAAATAATCATTTAGGCAAAGCCAACAAGGTACTTATATTTTACTATGAATACTATTAAAACATTTTATCGGTGAAAATATAAAATATTTATGTACTGAAAAAAATATAATCTCCCTTTAAGGTGGGTGAAAAAATGCAATTTCCTATAAGAAATCGAAAAAGATTGCACGCATAGATGTCGGGCATGTCTTGATTGGCAGAGTATAGTATGCAGGGGAAATAATGTAATTTATTACACCGAAACTTTTGAAATAAAAAAAAAAGAAATCGCTAAAGATGACAGAAGAAAAAAAAGGGATATCGAAAAAGTTTAGAATTTCAAAAGATTGTAAATAATGAGATTTCTTTGAATGTTAGTTATGTCCTTAAAATAAATGAGAAGAAAAAATGACTTTAGGTTGAATTTAATTTTGGATTGATATTCAAATTTATATCTGATGAATTCAAGGCTTTTATCGTGATTTCATTGAATTTTGAAGAGGTAGGTTGGGCGTAAAGCGGAAATTATTAACATTTTCTTTGAAGCCTTGTATTATTACCAACGCCACCCTTTTACTCCTTCTCGTATACAAGAATCAAAATAAATCGCTGTAACACAATACGTTGACAATTTCGATAGAAAACGTATAAAATAATTTTGTCATATTTTTTCGTGATATAAATCCATACTATTCTACTTTATATTCATAAATATATTTTTTTTTTTTTAAATACGCTTTGTCAGGTATCTACTGATTTTAGCATTTTATCACTTAAATCATAGTACTGGAAAAATATGTTTCAAAATTTGAATAGATAATTTCATACGTTTCGGTAAAAATATAATTTGAAATATAAGTGATTATAAGTGAAACATGAAAAATGGTAAGATAATATATATATCTTAAGACTGACATAATTTTATTAGTCAGTTTGGTTGATTAGTTTTGTTTTTTGACTTAAATTTTAAATCTGAATAGTGTTGGTTGGTCAGAGAAAAACTCACAGAAAAAAACTTTCATAGCAGAGAAAGATCATGTAAAGATTTTCAGTTGAGTACAATTTAAGTTACAATTTTGTTTCATAGACTTGCGAGGATTCTGCGAAGCCAATATTTGATAATTTAATTTAATATCTTAAATTTGGACAAAACTTCACCAAAAACTTCGCAAAAATTAACTCTATGTTTAAAATTCTCGATAATCTTAAGAATTAGGTTAGGGTATTCTTGAAGTTTATGAGGTTAAGCGATTCATGGTTGATCATTTTTAGATATGTTTCTTGTTATTTAAATGAAGCAGTTTCTAGGCAGTTTCAGGGCTATTCAGGATTTTTGTCAAGTAAATATTGTTCCCCAAAACCTTCTATACAAGTAATACGTTTTTGATCTCTTATTTGTTTTATTGTTCACGTACTCGTAGACTAAGTATTATTGAGTACATTATATAGTGTTCATTAATTTTATAAACTTTGTGGCGCCCAGGTGGGGCCTGAAGATATATAGAAAATTTAAAAAGTATATCTTGCGTATTTCATGTATTATTCACATATCAGATAAGGCACTAAAAATTAAACGACACGCATTATGGAATAGATGAATTCGTAAGTAGGTACTTAAGTAAAGAAATGGAAAGAGGAATAAAAAAAGCGAAAATCCTTTCACTGATTTTAAAACTGCCAATACACCGTACGCGTCCTCACCTTTCTTATCCACCGAGTTTGAGTACACATGAATAATAGATTAAGCAACGCTCGAGGTAAACACGTTTCTTCGAGGCAATATGGCACAAATCTTATGGTACTTTTATCAAATATGATTTTACACCCGGATGATGCTGCGCCCTAAGTAATACATGTAACCGCTTTGTGTTTCTTCTTGTTAAATCCGTGGAAAATTTTGTAGGCAACCTAATAATAATGCTCGAAATGGCCATATCTCAAAGCGCAATAAATAATACAAGTACGGAATTAGATATTTTAAACAACTTCAGACTCGTCCAAGCAACTTTCAATATATTTTATAATGACAGCAACGTATTTTATCCATACCGTATGTTAATAAAGTCACCTAGTAAACAAGTATAAAGATCGATAACGTCCAACCACAGGATACATTTTATGGCATGGTTGAATGCCATCGCTTTAATAACTCTAATAGCCAAATAAGTAACACGTGCAGAATACTTGTTCTGTTTTGGTTTCGTATTATATTGAATATACTTTTAATAAAGTATTAAATAATAAACACACTGGCAAATCTGTCAGCTTAAGCGGTTACTATTGGCAGGCCTGAGGGTGAGGTAGTATTATCATCGAGCTGTATCAATCTCTTTTTTAACAGTATTCGCTCCGACTGTTGAGCATATCAACCTTCAACTCAACAATGTAAATAGATCGTGATATAGTGTTTTGCGCAAGGGTCAGTTGTCAACTGAACGATAAACTCATCGGGCATCCGTGAACTTGATATTTTTTTAGACCAAGAAACAATGATATTTGAGCCTATGTACAAGCATGCATGCCTGCCGACTCGGCCACTGAGATATTCAATATTACCACCAACAAAAATAATAACATCGGTGGAATTTTGTGTTTATTTGTATTGCATTGTTCATTGTTTCTACATTTCAGATGCTGACGACAAATGATTTTATTCGTGATCTGATTAAAGTAAAAATATGGTCGTTGTCACGTATTTATTTCAAACTGAAAGTTTTTTTCACTCTACGAGCTTTGACTTCAGCCAGTCAGTCATTTTTAATAAATTTGACATGCAATCATGAACCGTTGTCATTTGACAACTCTCTTCGCACACTCTTATTATTTCTCCGCTTATTTATTTCACATCATTCTCCTTTTGTGTATAATGTTGAATAATCCAAAACACTTGATGAACAACTAAATATAAATTGATTAAACTAATAGCTATACTAGGAAAGTAATCGATGGGTTTAGTAATAAAAGTCTATTGAAGAGATATCCCGAAAAATATGTTGTGTATATATGTAATACACAAACCACAACAATAAAAATTACAGGAACAACTAAATTATTTAATGTAAAAACCCAATACGCTTAATCACTAAGTTGATTTTCATAATAGTTATCAGTATTAATACACTCTGTTGTATTTCAGTGAAATCGTTCAATTATTATAATGCTGTTTATATAATGGAATTCATAATCTCATCGAGTTCTTTTCGATACATGCTGTAGTTGTACGAAGTATATCGAACGGGATTAGATTATTGTATTACAAATATGTTATAAATATATGTTGCATAAGAAGAAAAAAACTATTTTCCATTCATATTTAATTAAATTACGATACTTCCACGACAATTTCGTTCGCTATTCATAGTAAAAAAAGAGCTGGGTTATATTGAGGACAGAAAAAACCCTTATTTCAGTAGGTCCCGAACGAGGTCACCTCTATTACAGATACAAATCGGAAAGAAAGCCACCTTGCCTCTCAGAATCAGGGGTATGGGGCGCAGAATATCATTTCGTTACTACGGCCTTGTACTATCCAGGGTATTATTGGAAATATGGCGGCGATATCTGCTTCGAATAAAGAGGAAGTAAAAAAAACGGCTTCGGTATCATATTTATGGAATATTTTAAATGAACTTAGTTAAAGCTTCGTCGGTAAGTTCAGGATTTCCAATTATATAGGATTTCATAGATAATTTTCAAAAACTTTCCATTTCAAATATCAAAAAAATTTAATTTTCCTCTGCAGGTGAAAATACATTTACTAGTATAATAAATTAATCTCGATTAATTATACTAATTTTAACCTTCTCTATACGTCGATAAATAAGTAAGAAATTAGTGTGCGAACGAGAGGCCTGTGAACTGGACATTGGGGTCCGGGTCGTGATTATTTCTTTCATCCTTATTGTATATATGCTGGTCATCTATTTTTTGCCTACTATTGAGATCTATGCATTGTTTAAACTTTTTATAGAAATCTTCGACTTCGTATTTTCAGTGAACATGCAACTTACCTTCATCTTGATTGATAATTTTGGTTCCTCCATTCTCTGCGATTAAAGGTTGAAACATACCTGTGAAATGATAAAAACAAAATATTATTAATCAGTCGTAATATATTATTAACGAGATTGGCAAATGTTAAGTGTTATTCAATATTGAAACGGTGTTAACTATAGAAACAGGTTATTATACAGAATTTATTTGTATTCTTTATAGTGACTGTAATTTTATAAAAAGATATAAACATATTACATCGTACGTACTTAAAAGTATTTATGTACGAAATAATCAATGTGTGTTTTTCGCGTTAATTAAAAATAATATTTACTATGCACTTGATACAAACATTGCGTGTGAAAACCTTAAATTATCATTAATTTGGTGAGTTTAATATTATTACAGCAACATTCGATTTCATTATAAGTAATAATACAAGTTTAGACATGTTTACATGTTTAATTACGGCAACGTGTTTACGTATTATACGTAATCTGTTTACATGGTGATAGGAGATCAAAGTTTATATTCAATGCGATGTGGGAGTTCGTTTAGAGCTTTTTTGAGTCAAAATACAACTTTTATTGTTTGTAATTATTGCGTAGTTTGTTTTCGGGATTATACTCTTTTGCATATTTTCCGTATCATATTTAATAAAAGTTTCGTTTGGCTTAATAAATTTAAAAAAAAAGATATTATATAACAGTATAGGGAGGACATTTTATTTACGACGGTTGTCGTCAACGTAATTGTCAGCAAATATCTGAACTCATTGGGTATCCAGTCATGAATATTTGGATTTTTAAAATCAGCACCTGCTATGGTAATCGAACTCGCAAACAACTACTCAAAAGCCTGTACGTTAACTTCTCGGATACATAACATTTAACATAGTGTATTCAATATTAAAAAAACTATTCACAAACTTAAATAAAAATAAATGAAATTAAAATTAAATTCTTATTTTATTTCGCTGCGCTTTATAAAATAATGTCATATAATGATATAAACAAAAATATGTATGTAACAAGTGTATAAATATCAAGCTTAATCTGTGTACACGCGAAGCTTTTACATTGTTAAACTGAAAAAAGCTTATTCGGTACACTGAATACGGTGTATGTAACGTGTACACTGCATTTCAATACAGTTGTGTTTTACGAGTTTTACCTGCAAAGCCTGAATTTTATTGTTAGTGCTATTTGAATTACTTTGTTGTAATCTCCCGGGTGTAGCACATGGTCGCTCCATATTACATACTTAGTTTGTTATCCCGTAACCCCTGCAGTATGAATGTAGGGGCATGATGTGGAATTCCCACAACAGTAAATATAAAGAGAACGTTGAAAAAATTGGCGAATTATGGGATTATTTTGCATTGTTTACTTCGGTTCAAATATAGATAGATGATCGAATTGAGAGATTTATTTATTTGTAATGTAAACATTTATTATTTAATTTTAGTATTATTGAATAATACATATTTTGCCAGACTACTTACACATATAGTCAAACGCATAACTATGAATTGTTATGAAATATTGATGGGTATATAAGTTGTATACAAATCATTCATACAGGATAATATTTTTATATAAAACACGATTTAGTCTAGTTGAATAGTTTTAAATACTGTCATAAGCATATGAATATACTAATTTATTAAAAGTGCATTAATAATAACCTTGTTTGAAGCGGTATAAAGATGATACGTTAATTAGTATGCACATCTTTCATAACAGTCTTAATCGATGCGGCTGTAATATAAAATATTATACCAACGCATTTGCGTTATATGGCAGAAAATGGTTTAAATTCAAGTGTCATTAATAAAAGTTTTGCCATTTATAGAATCAGCAGATTTATTGGATTATAAAAAAACTAAAAAATGACATTTCATTTGGCATTATTTAATCATGTTTTCTCCGAAATTGAAGCATAGTATAGATCTTCACAACGTGAATTTTTAATAGACAAACTGTTTTTTACGAAACAAAAGCTAATCGCTGAACTTATTAGGCACATAGTCTAGGCGTTTCATTTTAAATTATTCAGCTTTGGGATTTTCACTAGCGACTCCAATGTCGAAATATACTGGTTCACCTCGGCCAATGAAGAGAATCATGAATATTGTTTGTGTATACAGTGAAATATATTTCATAACAACAGATACATAATGTAAACGAGTGTCTGCTGATATTTCGTTATCACCGACAGCCAAAACAATGCAGCAAAGTTTAGTGTTTATAATATCAAGGGGATCATTATATACGTATGTACCTAAATACGTTTAACGATGTTTAAAATTCGCATTTTCCTAGACTATAATTTGAGCACCTGCGGTTAAAGCAGAATGAGTAGAATAAACAATTTCCGAGAACACTAGCTCGGTGAACGTAAACACCATAAAATCATTTTTTCCTTGCTTTGCGTTTGGCACTCCAGGGTCTGTGTTTATTTTGTGGAATACTCGAGCGGCGTGAAAATTACGTAGATTAATCCGGTCCATAAAGTAAATTATGTTGGCGTATGAGGACTACATAAAAAAAATATTGAAAATAAAATGTGGAGCACGTGTATCAGTAAACAATATATCGTAGCACCACTAAATTATTTAATCGAATAAATTAAAGAATATACACTAATCTGAGTTTAAATCATACGATATAAACTCTCGCCATACTGTCCCAAAAACTACGGTGTTGGCTTCTGATTGTTCGGTATAAATGCATGTTTTAAATGCTGCTATATATAATCTCCTAGATCAATTATTTAAATTAGCTACAAAATTATTATTTTATCATGTGTACAAAGTTACATGATATAGTGCAAAGATGCAAAATATATATATATATAAACAAAAGAGACGACATGTTTGGGCATATATTTTTACTAACTGATCTTACCGCTTTAAATACTCATTCTCTTTCTCTCTGAGACGTAATGACATTTTTAATATTAGTTATAGACGCTATCGCACACAAGTACATGCCGGTCCTAGATTTTATACGAAATAATTATTTCTGTTGATATTAATCAACGTTTTTATTTCGTAATGTCATTATCGAAATTTTAGAGGCTATAATGAGGAGTGGATAAAAAATGAAGACATTACAATTAGAATGGTAAAGAAATAAAATAAAATACAAGTAGTCGACACTCAGCATCTCAGACAGTTGGAGTAAATAAATGAGTTGACGCTAAAACTTAATAAACTTATTCTTACAATTTCACGTCGATAATTAAATACTGAACTAATTGCAAGATTTATTTTATTAATAATTTGCTGAAATAGAAAAACAATAAAACAATTAGTGGCAGCCAAAATATATTACAATAGTATTTTATAAATAATCGATTTTAAATGTTAGACGGTTTATGAAATACAATCGTAAAGTTTGTCACGATGTTCAAAATCTGACGATAAAGAATAAACGAAAAAAAAATTGCCATAGTTTCAAAAACATTTTATTGTCTATTAATATAGTATTTTCAGTCAATTCAGAAAGTTTTTTCTTTTTTTATTGAAGCTATTAAACGAGGTTTATTATCTAACTAATTCGAACATTTATTTATTACTTGAATATTATAAGCAACACACTTAAAT
>JAGVSQ010011280.1:0-12347 GCA_022683975.1 Rhyacophila evoluta | reverse complement strand
CAATTGCTCAACCCAATGGGAATCCAGTCCTGCATTGTTAGATTTTTAAAATCCAGCACCAGATGGGGATTCGAACCCGCATTCCCCGGGTTGCTAGTCGCGCACGCTTCCAACTGCGCTAACCGGGGAGACATATAACCCAATAAATTATTTAACTATTCGAAAGAAATATCTATTGGAGAAGTACAAAAATACAGATTTCATCCACTGTGATATATTTATTGATTATGAATTGTCGGTGATGTATCTGCATAAAAAGCGAAAAAAACCAGAGTATTTTTATGCAGATTGTTAGCATAATTAATCAGGCAGACTATACTACTTAAAATAAGCCTGCTTAAATTTTTCTCTACACCATGGAAATTCATATTTCCGCCCTTAAATCACGATCAATCTATTTTTAAGTCATAAGTGACTTCAATCACAAATAACAATCTTAAACTCAAACCACTTTTTGTTACTACTGTCCCTAAAAAGTCTCTTCCCAACTGAGCCACACCCATTTTATGCCATATATACTACTGTGTATATATCAAATAGCACTTTGGCATTATCTCAACACATAGTGAAATATAATTACATTTTGGTAATCAATTCTGTATAAATTGTGTTTGGCATTAAATTAAATATATTATATAATCATTATTTTTATTGACTTGCAAGAAATCCAAAGAGAGTAAGATTTTGTTGTGATTCAACAGAAATCACATACATACTTTAAGGAAACTGTTATTTTTAATGTTTTAAATTTTCAATTTGTGTACTGTATTTTTATTCAAAAAGAGTGTTTAAAGTGCATTTTATCATCATTTAATATAAGTGAATTTGAATACTTTAATACTATAATTTTTGAAATATATTTTTCTGCTAATGCTATTGTAAACTGTCACGTGGCATGCAATACTGCATAGTTAGAGTAATAAGTATTGGGTTTAGATGTGTCAGTGTGACGATGTGGTATATTATCATTTTTCCATAAAATTACCAACAAAAATGTTGAACTCCATATCTGTGCCAATTTATATGTGATCAAAATAAATGCATAAAAAGTGATGAAATGTTTATAAATTGACTTCCTAATTTGACTTATATTTATTGACATTTCATGGCTGGATGAAGTTGTGCAAAATATAATCAAGCCAAAGTAATAAAACAGATTATATTTAATATCTACAAATGGCATAGATATGCCCGCATAGAATGACAATATTTAAGTATTCTTGTTAATGTTTTCTAATCACGGATTACATGATTGTAAATTGAATAAATATTATAATTATATTTCAACTTAAGTGAAATTTTCAATAAATGACTTCGAGAACTGCATTTTCATTGTTGGAAGAGTTAGTCGAAGAGCAGTAAAATTTGCTTAAAACCTACAAATTACCTTTTGTTATTTTTTCAATATACATAATGGATTCCATCAAGGATTAACTGCAGACTAAAATTATTCTACATTGTATAAATTCCATTAAAAATCAGTTTTCTGTGACTGGGCTAGGCTGTAATGGGTGCCATGTGACAAAATTTTTGTGTTTTTAGTCATATGCTATTTGTTACTGTAGTGTGTTGAGAAATTCCAAAGAATATACTTACATTTTAGCTTATGTTGTATTGTAAACTATTAATGTATTGAATTACTCTCTTATTGTAGTTTAAAAAGTGTGTTATCTAGACACATATTTCCTCCATTTTATTCTAGTGAATGCACTTTAAATGATACATATATATATCTAAGATTGAGGGAATATTATTTTTGGTGTCTCCTGTATTATTATGTGTTTTAGACTATTTGTTAAAATAAATATTCTTTTGTCTCTGAAATATGTAAGTAGATAATTTGAAAGTATTTCAATCTAATAAAAGTGCAATACTTAAAAAAAATAATGTTTTAATGTTATCTTCTTCTCCTTTTGCAATATCTTTTCCCTATATGGAGCATATGGTCACCACAGTGCGCCTCCTGGGAATGCTGCACCGTGAATAGGAGTCACCCTTACGCAAGAATTTTTTGCCGCCCCTCCCCGAGTTTTTCAGAAATAATTATTATTTTTGTCTTTTAAAATTGTGTTTTAGTGAAAGTATACACAAAGATAAGTTACAGAATAAAAACAAAAAATAAATCATCAGATTTGACAAGGAACATTTTTTGTAATTTATAATAGTTGTAATAACAGTAGAAAGTGCATCAAATCTTGAAAAGTATATTTATTGTACAGCATGTACAGAAATTGTGTAAATTGAAGTATTTGTGCACTTTTCTAAGTATTTTACATAAGTATCTTAAATATTTATCATACACTTGTTTTAATTATGCAAATATGTATCATTCTATCTAGATGTTACTGGCAATATTTTTTTTTAAGAAAAAGGCGTCCGTGTGCAAAGGACAACAGTATATTAGCATGATTTGGCCCTGCCTCCAGGATTCTCTCTCATCTGCTAGTCACTTCTCATTCTCCCAGATCATCCCTTAATTTCACTGAGTGCATCCTGTGGATAGTTAGGCTACGGTCTTTTATGGCGCCAGAATTACACCGGTTGGAAAAAAAGAAAAGTAGGATTCGAGCTCTCTGGGGACATCCACAGTACGTGTGACAGTCAATTCCAATACTGTTTTGTGACTTTCAACATGAAGCCTCCATCTTTTTCCTTATGAAATCAAACCACCTCACACTTTGTAATCGACATACGCATCTGTCTTCAAAGATCATTATATGGTTTTTTCTGAGTCTTTGTGATGTGCCATGATTTGTTACCATATAGTAGCACCGGCATAATGCATGCGCCAAATAACGTACATTTTCCCTATTGAGTTGAAAATTACTCCAGGTATCGCCTAGCAGATAGCAAGCTCTTTTTACGTGCTGGCTATTCTTTGAAATGTGATGGCCCAGTGTACGTAGTGACTGATATGGCTGCACATCATAATGACCTTTCCTACATTTATTTTTAAGCCAATGCATGATGAATTGCTTTTCTATCTAGAGTATTCTGGATACTGGTGGTCAAATGTGTTCATTCTCCTCCGATGCTGACTGTGGAATGCCTTCTGATAGTCCACAAAATTACATGTAAGAGCGCTGTAAAACTCGTGACTATTATATAGCCATAGGCGCCATTGCCAGGTCTCATAACCTTAAAATATCATGTCAAACATTCAGCTCAATTGAGCCCGGCAGAATTTTTTTTTGATCAGCATTGTATATGACCCTCCAAAATTGTATATAACACACAGCAATTGGTGTATGGAAAGCTTTGTTCTTGTATGAATTGAAAATCGTGGGAAACATTTTCAAAACACTTTTAAATTCAATAATTCAAACGGAAGCATAATTGAACACTATTTTTATTCTAGAACAGAGATTCCAATATTGCCCACTATTCTGTTTTTTTTTCTATTTCCAAATATTGTGTTAAAACACATGTAAAGATGCAAACGCATCAGAAATAAATGATTAATTCAAGGATACTTAATATTAGCTGTACGACTCACCTTATCATTGACTGACATTGAGTATTTATTTAACTTTGTTTTTATACCATCAATGATCATATACGATGGAAAACCTGGTTATATCAGGCAGCATAATTACTATCATTTCATTAATTGAAAAAAATAATTTCAGTGGGTATTGGAAAAATGCAGTATCTCAAAAGGGGCATTCGGCCTAAAATGGTTGGGAACCTACGCTTTATATAAAAATTAATCGAATTACAGCCAGTTATAGAAATACTTATTAAATGTCCATTATAACTATTAAAGAAACAGATGATTTAAGCTGCTTTATACAACTGATTTTAGTTGAATGAATAAAATGTTGTGGGATGTGGGATAAGTGGGATGAGAATGGCAAGAAAAATACATATATATTTTGTATAAACATTATTTTATTTATGCAATATTTTGATATTTTAAATGCTGTTGTACTGCCACTTAATATGAATATCACTTTTGCAAATATAGCAATGGGCAATTGCGGCCAAATAATGTTTTTCCATCATAACGGAGATTAAAGCTCATGACACAGTGAATAACCAGGAGTAAAAACACTTTTGATTCATAATCAATTTTTTTATAAAGGCATCTTTTCTCAAAGAACTTTTACACATACACACAAATTCTATCCATAATATTATATTATTAAATACTAAGAAAACATTGGACCTGTTGCATCGAATTAGGCATACTAGTTAGCATTCTCATTAATATTAATTAACTTTTTGTACTGTGGAATTTGTATTATTCTTAAGTCTCCAACAGTAGATTATAAACATCTGCAAAACGGGACTAATTTTTGATAGTTATTAGATATTAATTAAAATACCATGCATGCAATTAAAAATAAAATTTTAGATTGAAACAATGGCTCCAGTCTGACATAGAAAGCTATAAAGATGTAATACTAAAGCAATGATAACTCTAAAGAGTATCTAAACAAATAAAATATTAGCAATAAATTCATCCGTTAGGATGGTATATTTAAAAAATCATTTGCTTGAAAATTGCCATAAAATCATTCTATTGTTTTTACTTTGGTCACAATGTTGCTTATGATCTATTACTTATCTATATTAAGAAATTATTTGTGAAGAAAGTGGTAAAGGGAAATAATAACAGGCATCCCTGGTAAAAACCATTTCTTTGATTTCAAAAAATCTTCTTAACTAAACAAAAATTCATTAGTAAAAGCACACCTCTTTTTATAAGCTTTTATTTAGTTCTGCTTTCATTATTACTGAATATAATATATCAACTGCTCCAAGCCAAAGTGGCATAAGTGATATTTTGGTGATTTTGAGTTATATACGGCATTAGGTTTACCAAAATGTCATCTGCAGACTGCCAAAAAGACATTCTTCTAAGATAATCAGAAGGGTTTCTAAATTGGGTTTCCATATGTCAATGATTTCAGTTTAAAACACAGAAAGGTTTTTTTGAGTTTTATTATATTAAATGTTTGTTAAACATAGTGTCGAAAGTGTCAACAGTTTTAGATACTTAGGGGCTTACACAATGAGTTTGCCATTTGAACAGGAATAACTGGAGCAACCTTCAATTCCATGCAAAATGTCTGAGACTCTAGGCTGTTTAAGGTAAAAACCAAATGCCCCCTGTTCAATGCGTGCATTCTGTCAGTACTGCTCTATGGTTGCAAAGCATGGCATCCAACAAAGACCCAAAGCAACTATATTCTCAGCTTTGAGAACAGATGCGTGCAGTGGATTCTGGGAATCCAGTCGTATGACTTCGTTCGTAATAAGGAGACAAGAGAATGGACCATACAGCTACTTATTACTGTTAAGTGAAGCTGTGACACCGGCTCTAGCTTGGTCACATATTGCGGATGCCTCAAAAGAGTCTTAACATAACCTGCCTATTTTTTGAGCCAACTGGTTCTCGGCATCTTATCAACTATAGAATGTATTCAGCGGAGTTACGGGATGCAGGTGTGACCTGGAAGAATGCAAGAATACTGGTGGGTGACAGAGATTCTTGGAGACGGTATGCGGTGTCCATATACTCCACTTAATGAGCGAATGTGGAAGAAGAAGAAATATACAATAAAACTATGAAACTTTGTAAAAAATGTAAAGGTGTTATAATTTTATATCCAATATTTCTTAGAAAGCCAAAAGAAATTAAGTGATTTTAAAAGTCTATCTAAAAAATAAAAGAAACATGTCCAAACATAAGTGAAAGAAAGACATAAATAGTTAGAAAGAAGTTATACATAAAGACAGTTGTTCTCAAAAAATCACCATTTTCGCTCCCCTGAAAAGTAGCATTTTGTCACTAATGCACTTTTTGGCTTGCCGCAGTCGATATACTTTTATAGCACAACGATTTCCACGAGGACTTAACTTATATTATAACCTTATTTTGAGAAAAATGGTATGGATACATGGAAAATCTGGGTCATTAGCTAGTGTAGTATTACGATCAGATGTTCTTATTTAAGACAGCTGTGCTAATATTTTATTGAAAATATTGTTAAAATTTCAACCACCAAGGATGGTTTTACCAAATGAAGTAATAAGTGATAATAATAAAGTAAGAAAAGTTTAGATAGCCATTATAAATTCACTCAGCCAAATGGGAAGATGGTTGTTTTATATAACGCAACTTCTTGTATTGCATATTATATTAAATATAAAGAGTTTGACAATTTTGATTCAATTACTAAACTGAAGAAAAATTGAACAGAGCGCACATATTTTTTATGAGATATTTATTCCTAACAAAAGAAAACTCGTCTTTTGAGAGTTTACAATATATAAAAAATATACTTTCACCATTCCTGTGATTATAATGTGGTAAGTTGTGCTAAAAAATATTTATTTGCAATTGTGATTATCATTGATGAATTAAGTATTTGTGTATAAAATTACTAACTCCTTAATGCGAAGCGTTATAAAAATAAATTTGCTCCTCCATAAGCATTTAGGCATTTTGTTCCATTTTAGCACTCAGAACTCTTGCTAGATAATTTTAAAATGAATGCACAACTATTAAGCCCTTCTTCATCCTTTGTAAACAATAAATATGAATATTTTACTATCTACCAAATATTTTTTAAGGCATTCACCGGTTTCATCAAGGTTGGATATTTTCTACAGAAAATCATTAATTGGATGAAGGAGACATTAATCTCTTTCTGGCAAAATTAGAATAGGCAAAAGCCTTTGCTGTTGGTGACCAAATATAGATTTTGAATCATATATATGAAATATTGTATGTAAATGTATTAGATTAAGTGTTTTCTAGATTAATTTGAAAATATGGGTAGATACTAAATGGGCAATGCTAACATTTTTGAAGCAAATAAAAACTTCCATTAGTAAATAGATTTCACTGCTTATCAATTTTATCAGGATTTTATCCACAATTGGATATTCTTCAAACATTATTCGTAAAGTAATCAATAAATTTCATCGTTTAAACGGAGCTCTGATGGTATATCATTACTCATTGTGCATAGTCAGTGGGTGAATATGATGGACAAAGCCCATCCATTTTTCGAATTCGACCCTTCATACAATTCACTATGCAAAACATAAATTCCTTATAAAATTACCAAGAATTTAACAGCTAGATTACACATTTTATATGTTATGTATAATAATATTTCTGAGAAAAAAGTGTTTCAGTGATACTTGTTATTTTTAAACAGTCTGGCTTTGGCATGTCACAAGCCAAGGCTAAGAGCTCATTGCTTATTTTTTGACAGAAAAGATTGTTGTTACTTAAAAGGCATATTTATACAAATTTATAATTAAAACTGCAAATGTGCATAAAAAATATAACCTAATATTTTTAAATTCATTTATGTTACTCATTCTTTCATACATAAAGATAATATTACCTAATTTGTTGTACGAAACTCACATCCAGATAAAATACACAATAAGCATTTTTGTTTAAATAGAAAACGACAGACATGTGTGAAAAAATTTAAACAATCTTGGTCTTTTAATACTTAGAGTCATACCGCATTATTCAAAATCCCTCTAATAGATTAATTAATCAATCGGTGCTCTTATATTGTCATTCCCAACTTATCGTGCCCTTTCTTTTTGTTGATTATATCAATTATAACTGTAGCGTTGAGATTGGTAAGTACTGTGCAACACTGTGAGGTGTAATAACACAATCTTGTAAATCAACATGATGAGGATCAGTGGCATAGCTACCGAGCAGCAGTTGGAGCAGGCTGCTCCAGGTGCACAAATCAAGGTGGAGAAGAAAGAAGTAAAAAATTGAAAGTGGCATGAGAGCCAAAAAAGTATCAGGAAACCACTGCGGCCCCTAGAGCGCAATGATTTTACTTGCTCCAAGTCGCTGAATTTATAGCTTCGCCGCTGAGGAGGATGGCAGATAATTGAAGAATTTATTTTATACAGCTACAGAAAGAATTTTTTTGATTACCAATTGCAATCGGTAATCTAAAAGAGCAAAAACATAATGTTAGTCATCTTTATTTTGCCTACACATCCAATAGACCAATCACCATGGGGTATGTTGTATTTATAAAATAGTATTGCTTGACTTTGAAATAATTACATTAATAATTTTATTTCAGGTTTCAGCTATAGACTACTAGAAGTTAAGTAATGTTGTAACTTTTACTTTAATAGACATTGTGCTAAGATCAAAAAATATTTTTTCAAGAATTTGGCATTTAATCCGGAGAATGGCGTAGCCAATCTGCGATATATATTGAAAAAAAATCTTAGCAATATAAAACTTATTTTATGACTTTTTAAAAATAATTATTAAAGGCATTTTGTGAATTTTATTCTGTTTAAATTTTTTTATTAATTGCTACACAAAATAAAATGTATCTGTGGCTAATGCACAATACTGCAATGCATTTGAGTACTACTTCCATGTACCTATGTATTGTAAATATATATCCTCATAATATGCTAATTTTTCCCAACTGTAATATTAAAATTTTTTATTTATGTACTCTTAGGGAATTATATTATTTATAATAATTAACCATCCATAGTATGAAAAGTGGAAAAATGTTTTATCCAAATACTGTTTGTGCTACAAAGAATAGAATTTCTTCTAATGAATGATTATTGGATAAGAATATTACGTCCATCGTTTAACATTGAATATTTTTTTCATTAGTAATTTAAATTAGTAAACAAATCCATTAAATAAATATTTTTACAATTTATTCCAGCAGATAGAGAATAAAAAACTCAACAATATAAATAATCGTGCATATATAATAGTTCTGTTGTGATTTCTGTGTGCTAATGCATTTTTTTTTTTTGATTAACTTTAGAATTAAAAATTATTAAATATTCCGCTAATGATAAAGGTACAATTAATATTTTTTATTTAACTACATAACGAATATGTGGCGCATTTCACAACTTATCAGCAACCCCTTTCCAAATTTGTCCCTGATGTCAGTCGTTTATATTATAAGTTTGTAAAGATAGCTTAAGCCTTAAGGCATACAGTTTAATTAGGAACATGTCTGCCATTTGCATGAACAGGTGTACTCTAGGTCAGGAGCGCAATAATTATATCATTCGAAACCTTGTAGAAAAGTATCATATTGAAATAATAACACAAGTATAAAAAGTGTTGAAATTTCTATACATTAATAAATATAACTTTTTATTGTAATTTTGATAGCAAAAGAATATTATATTTTAATAATCTCTCTCTATATAACACTATGTACCTAATAACTACACATTGTATGACTTTCGGTCAAAAATATTCTGTCAAATATTATAAAATATTGGTTTATTAGTGTGAAAATTAAAATCATTGATTCATTGATCAAATTGATTTTAATGTATGGTGAAAAAATGTTGAGTAAATATTAAATTTTTAAAATTTGATATTTCAATCGAATGGAAAAAAGCGAATAAATTTTTAAATGTGTAATCAAATAAAAGAGGTGATGAATGAATGATATCCCAATTGGCTTACAGATAAATAGTTTAAGGACTTCTTATTGTTCAAGACCATTAAACTATCGTATATAATGGCTTAATAGTTGGGCGGTCTTAACCAGTAGTACACCTGTACTGAAGCTATTGCAACAAAAACATATTGCGAAGAATCAAAATGCTTAATAACAATAATTACTATATGAGGTAAACGGTGCCGCCACAACAAAAAATATATTGATCATTTAATCGATTAGTTGATTTAGTGTTAAAGGCCATATTATTATATATAAATATGCTTGTCTAAAAATTATTTGAAATATCACCAATTAGGGTTTGTCCATTGAATATTTGTACATAAAATGACATACTAATATTTCACATAATATTATGTAGGTACACATAACTCTTCACATACAATCACTGTAACATTTTTAATAGAATTAAAATTTAAGAATTAATGTTTTCTACTGTATTCTCGATTAATAACCTTCGTTAATGGAAATAATTACATAAGTTTTATGTATTTCACGAATTTTATTTGACTTTATAAAACTCAATGTTTTTGGTTGTTAGTTACCAGTTGAATAAATTGTTTCAGTTCAAACCGTGTGTGGCTTAAAAGAAAGTGTTATTGTTTCATTTAAATTTAAGTTACGCAGTTCTCAAATAAAAAAAAAACTTTTTTACCCACATTTAATCTTTAGAATGGATTTACCTTTTTATGGAGCACAAGTGTGTAACAAAATTAGGTTACAATCATTGGGAAAAGATGCGTGCATATTATTTCAAGACGGAGCATATGGGTCTTCACAGTGAAGAGGTATCTTAAAATACCACTTCCAAGGGTTAGCTAGCCATTAAAAACAAGTCCCATTAAAATGAATAAAATATTGTAAGGCTGTGGCCTACATCATATTAGTATCCTAACAATAACCGATGTTTGATAATGAATTATAATATACAATTTCTTTTATTTAGTTGTTCCTGAAGCAAGATATCAAAAAAATCAACTTGTCAATCAATTGTCTGACACACATTCACAATTGAATGCGTTTACTTGCGTGGGTAAGTAATTGTAATCAAATGTATATCTTATAAAAATCCATATGCATCGTATTGGAACGGAAGAGACAATTAACATTTGCTATAATTTAGATACAGTTTTATATTATCAAAATGTTTCAAAACGTGTATTCTTTATTGAAATTATTAATTATTAATCACTGAAATTTATGAGTTCAATGTACCTACCGCTGATTTCAAAATGTGTCACACGTCACAAAAAAAAAAAAAAAACTATTTTCCACCATTTTTTTATGTATCATTCGTCACAAGTAAAGTAACACTACTGACGGTATGATGATGGACCGACACAAAACTCAAGAATTCTTCTGAGCCCATTTGAAGTCGTCAGCTCTGGGTTTGCATCCGGTCGCATACTCGATGGCCACTTCCAACGACGGCCAAAAGTAAAGCTTCTCCAGGGGCCAGTTGAGCCAGCCAGTCGTGATGCAGAAATATGTCTCGTGCGGAGCGACGTGGTGGATTCTGTGATGACGTCGTGGTAATATAATGCGGTGCTCTTGCAGCCATACGACCCATGAAGGCAAGCCAAAATATGTATGTGACCATTTGTGAATCTACAAATATAAACAGTTTACATTTAATTCTTTGATAATTAAACATGTCATTTTCGATGCATTATCCGAGTCATTTTAAATGCTATTGTGCAATTTAATATGTAAAAGCAACATGTAGATAATATATAAACTATTAGTGCAAACCTGATTAGTCATTGCCACAAAGATGGAGCATAGAAACCAATAGCAAGACCACTGGAACTGAGCCTGGATGATGTCCTCGGAGGCCGTCAGGAACTGCCACGTCATCCGCGCTAGGAATGGAATCGTCACAGCAAAATTATCACCGTTCGTCTCGATGAAGTCGTGCCTCGTGATCGACGTCGGGTCGATGTGGTGCTCTCGGAATGGTCGCAAAAAATTCTGTAAAAATTTCAATATTCGTTCGTTGAAGTTATTTCGCTATGAGACATGAGACAACGCAATTCGAAATATCTTGGCAGGTGCACAAATTAATCTTATTCCGAAAATTCATTTTATTATATTTTAAATTTCTTGTTTTTTCATCATTTTACGGTGGTCAGTTTTACGGAGAATAGACAGAAAAAATATATAATTGTATTATATATAGACATCTTTAAATATATCATATACATTATAATAGAATCTGAAGAATTCGAATGAATAAAATGATCTCTTTAAGAATATAAATATGAAATTTCATTCATTTTAAGCTTAACGTCATTTTCGATTTAGCGATCCCGCCTAGCAATGAAGTACACTTTTAAAATTTAATGATTATTATGCACGAGTAAAATTTCACTCGACCTCAAGATGCCCTTGGAATTAACACAAAAAACACCAAACATTATAACAGAAGTAATCTTGTCGGAATCGAAAAATAAACAATAAAAGAAAAATATGTACCTACGTATTTTTATTATCTGCGATTCCGCGGTGGTCATTTTAGCGCCGGAGGAAAACCGAAAATGAAAACGTGCTTCAAAATCGGCTAGTAACGGCGCGAACTAAATTGCAATGGTGCTTTTAATTATAATATTATAGCTATGCATTCGGACGAAGGTCTTAACTCATTAAGCTTCCAAATTAATGTTCAGAAACAAAGTTCCTTCATAAAAATAGCCGTTACAGAGTTGTTATATTGCATGTAAAAAATGTTAATCAATTCGGTAGACTAAACATTTAATTAATTTATATTTAAATTATCTAATCTACGCTGAAATGGATAGTAGTACATAATTAGTAAAATGTTTGCTAATCTAATATAAAATTAATATTTTCGACTGATGGTGCTTGATGGAAATTGATTTTAAATTC
>JAGVSQ010011279.1:0-12347 GCA_022683975.1 Rhyacophila evoluta | reverse complement strand
GGGGAATCGAACCCGCATACCCCGGATCGCTAGGCGCACGCGCTACCAACTACGCTAACCGAGGAGATGATGACACAATAATAATTATTTCAAAATCCAACCGAACTTTCTTGAATATGGAACAATAATGAAATAAAACAATATCTTTTGTGATGCACTGACGTCTGTTTTATATTATGCTATATTTCTAAGAATTGTAATTAAATAGTTTAATCTATGTGCGGCTATTTAAAAGTGTATAGTTGTATTCAATTTAGTATTTTATATGAATTTCTTTATTAAAGTGTGTATGCTTTGCTATCTTGTGTGTGTCAAAACTTGGTGCATCATTTTAGTCGCTGTGGGACGTATAATTAGCATGAATTTGTTTAATGTCAAGTAAAAAGGACACATTGTTCTTACTTTAACAATACATAGGATATATATGTGCCGACCAAAAAAAGCTTTCAGCATTCACTTGATATTCTTAACTACAGCGATGTATTTTTTGCGTCACAGTAACAAAAATCGAGTTGAAGTTCATGAATTATCGGTACTGTGAGATCCACTTTCGGTAAATGTTGATCGTTTGTGTGGGTTCTTGTTCTAGTCTGATGTTTGATGTTTGATGATTACGACTTTGAATAGTATTTTCTGCATTTTCGGCAACCGTGGAAATCGAACCCTAAATCTCCGGCTCACAAGCGCGCTGGTTAACGTTTTGGCTACCGATAAGACTCCCTTAGTTATATTTTTTTTAAATGTAGACAAACTGTAAACTGAGTTAAATTTTCGTTTATTTTATAAAATTCATTATGGATAAGTAACTGAATCGATTAAGCTTTGATGCAATGGAAATTACCAGTTTCACCCCTATCTTGGTTATGGGTGAAACAGAACATCGATGAAAGGGTAGAAAGGAGAGGGGTGGTACAGATCGTCAAACATGACATAAGCTGGCACCTCGTCAAACCCTTAGGTAAAACGTCATACATAATATGCAAACTTGTCTCCCTCGCCCCTCTCACATTACTGTTTTGTATATAAGGGTGATGTCACTCGTATTAAAAACTGCATCATGTAATCTCAGTCATATTATAACTGGGTGACGTTTGAATCACTTTTTTATTCAATTATAATCTTCTTTTCAATAAGTCCAAAATACTCTGCGTGATGCAATCTTTTGTTCGCATCAAATAAAGCATAAAAAGCAGTTCTACATCCAGACATTAATGTATATTTTTTGTTACTTCTTGTCTAAATAATCATTTATATTACATGTAGTTCAATTGATGTCGTGAATTGCTGTCACCTCATTAAGACCTTTGCAATACCAAGATTCTTACAAAATTATTGACGACAAGAGCTGTTCCGATTACTCGTTTTAACTGTAATGAAACAGACTTTAGCCGATCGCCAAGGACTTAACCAGCGGTCGTAATCTATTCTGGTCTTTGTCTTCAACGTGTTTTTCTTCCAACGTCTCTTCCATATATGTGCATTATAATGAATTTTTAATTTGGCGCAGCAACAAACATCCTATCAGGGAGCTCTATCCAATTCGTTAGTGTATTTCAAGTGAAATAAACTAAACCAGTTGGCCAATCCTTGATCTATTTAACTATTGTAGTTGGGGAAGTTTTTAGACTGGTACACCTCAGAATGTGTCGTTTTCTCTTTGTTTCGTCGTCTTTAATTATTCTATAAGTAAGACAAAGATTTGTCTGTATATTAAAAAAAAAATGTCTGTGATTGTGAGGCGCAAGGAATCATTAAATTTGCTGAAAGTGTATTTAAAAATGTATTCTCTTATATGCTCTGTAATGGTCTTAATATAATGTATGTCTTTTTGTGGTAAAATTTCAGCATTTAATACACTCATCAGAACGTTGCATTCTAAAGTGATCAATTTCCTGTACTATAATCATCTTTCTGATCAGCGATAGTAATTTATTTGGACGACGCTATTAAATTGTGAGTTCCGCTTTGCATCATGGCCGCAGAATAATTTTAATATTTGGGGGATATCGTGGAGGATTAACAGCCCCTAATTGCACTGTATTTGGGAGAGCTTTTAATTAAATCCCCCTGTTGCTTGAAAAGCGAATAAATAGTAAATAACTCCCGCTGACCGACGCGGGTACCTATCTAACAGGCTACGCGTGTTGCGTATCCATCCAAAATACACCTGAACTAAAATACCCATGTTATTATTCTCTCCCTTTCAAATTAATTGTAATTTTGTTTGTCAGTCAGCGAAGTGTATAAAAGATAGATGATAAAATGAACAATGGCGTATTTTTTGTGGTTTCAAATAGATACATTGACAAAAGGTTTAAACATTTCATTTGGCTTCTCTCAGGATTTTATGAATTACGTATGTGTATATTATAATCTTGATCCAAAAAATAAATAGTATCTAACTATTTCCTTAATAATACTAATCTTATGTATGGTTTGTTAAGTTTAAAGCTTTCCTACACAGAGGGCAACTCGACGACGACGACAGCAGGTGACCAATCATAGCGAGTCAACGACCAATCACAACGACGGCTGTCGTTCTCTGTGTAACGAAGCCACATTTTTTGATGTTTTTCTCTGGACGCATAAAGGAAGAAAATCAAAACGGAGCAACACAGAAATATAAGTACAAGATAAAATGCCCTTGTCAAACGTTAAAATACTTTTAATAGTAAAATCTTAGTCATTAGTCAACTTCAAAAAAAAAAACCATTGTGATTTAACTGTTTTCTCATATCGGGGGTATTTAAAAATAGATCATTTGGGTACGAACGATACCAATGCATCTCACCATATCTACACGTATGCGTATGGTCTCCTCGGTAGAGGTTAGCGTGTGCGCCTAGTACTCCGAGGAATGCGGGCTCGATTTTCTTATCTGTTGGATTTTTCATAATCCATAAATACAAGACTGGATGTCCATTGGGTTGAGCAATTATTGTCTGACAAACAACTCTCGTAATAAATAATCTATCAAGACGTCTTCACATTGCCGAGATTCATGTACTCCACTTTTGCAGCTGATATCTTCACACTGTGTATATCCATATCCTCCATTTCGGGAGCGAACATGGTAATAAGAATATATGTATTATAATTTATGCAAACCAAATCCCCAAAAAAGAAAAACTGTTGCTAGGTTAAAATTCATAAAGCGTTGACGCTTTTTAAAATAACTATGAAAGATTTTTTAAACTTTATTGAACATTTACATAAATTATAGAAACTGAGTGGACTTTAAATATAGACGACATCTTAGTTATTCTAACAGCAATGTTTGTTTATCAAACGTGATATTTTTAATAACATGGTTTCAGTTCGTTTATACTTTATATTACTTACTACCGTGCGTGGTTCTTTTAATAATTCTGGAAAGAAGTGTATTCTTCATTTTAAAAGTAATACGCAAGTCTTTGTGTAGTGTTACCTGACAAAAATATGTTTGGCGTAACGACAAAAATGTCCTCTAGCCCTGAACTAAAGCACTCTCCAAAATTAGGAATCTTAGATGAGCGTCATCAGCCAGAAGGAGTCCAAAGGTGATTGAAGATAAAGGATCATTGGTTCACGAAGCGTATGCACGAAAGAAATGCTTACGTTTGCGTGTGTCCTCAAGTAAGTAACGACAGCTTTATCAAATTCACGATACAAAATTGACATTAAATTTATATTATTTTTTAGCGGTGTCAATCGACCTCGAGAATGTTTTGCACTCTATATTGTATTGTTTTGATATGACAGAATTATCATATCAAGTAAAATACTAATTAATAATTCATTAAACGTGACGCACATTGTGGACCTGGATATTTACAGCAAAAAACAGAATATATTTTTTAATATCTCCTTACGCCACATGTGAACATGATATATTTTTTATTTGATAGTAAAAGTTGTATGGAATCAAAATTTAAATTCTTTAAATTGGAAGTATAAATTATTTTCAGTTTTGTTTCTCAACGTCTTGTTAAAAATATTTTTTATCGTTACGGCTCGAAATATTCTGAAAAATGATTAGATTAAAAAAATTAAAACATTTTTTTATATATATATAAACTGCTGTTTATTATTATATTATGTATTGCATTGTATATAAGATGACGCAATAATTAGGTTATCATTCATTATGTCAGTTGTTACGGCTTCCTCTAATATGGTACAGGAGATACGAATAAAAATAAACTCATGTAATTTGAAAATAAATACATATGATACGTACCTATATACAAGGATAGAAACAGACTTTCAATTTAAAGTTGAATTCAGTGCCGCGCCGTGGGTTGGAGATGCCCACGCGTAAAAGATAATTTCAGCGCTCTCCCCCTCCAAAATTTACTGAAATAATTATTATTTTACAAATTTATTACGCTGTTTGCTTGTGCGCTCTTGTGCACAAAGTTTATTGAACCATCTGTTTAATTGGTAGTGATTTCTAACATGACATTTTTAACTTTCTAGACTTTTCTAAGAATCTTATAATCATAGTGTACTTCTATTAATTGCACATAGAAAATACTGACGAATTTATTTCAATTTTCTTATAAAATGAAGCCCGTCATATTCAGGCGCTCTCGTGCGGTGCACAATCTGCACTGCTGTGTGACTTTTTATTTCATCTGTGCATCACGCGTATTATGAAAGGAATTATAGATTACTACTACAGGTTAAATCCCGTTATAACGATATAATATAAGTCGAGAACACTCTTCTTGTTTCGTTATATTGAATA
This sequence comes from Rhyacophila evoluta, assembly GCA_022683975.1. NCBI lineage: Eukaryota > Metazoa > Arthropoda > Insecta > Trichoptera > Rhyacophilidae > Rhyacophila > Rhyacophila evoluta. Next base: position 7,618 of record JAGVSQ010011279.1, on the reverse strand, counting down.
TAGGAAAAGCATTATTATTGTACGAAAGTTTGCTCAGGACAATAAAAAATATTCGTTATACTGAAAATTTCGTTACTTCGGTATTCGTTATAAAGAGGTTTCACCTGTAATAGATCTCTACAGTGAAATTTGTAAGAATCGCATTGTATTATAGTAATTAGAATTTCGTTATTTGTTTTGATTATTTTAAATTAAAAAAAAACTTCTTTTAAAATATAAATACATTTATGACCACGACGGACTCATAATGTTCTAGGTTTGCAAATTCCTGCGTGGATACATTCATATTTGGATTTATGAATTTTAAAATGTTGGGAAATGTTTGTAACAAAAACAATGTTTATTGAAAATATCACGGTAACATTAAACTTAATAGATAGCTATTTAAATATCTGATGTTCCGTTGGAAGGCGAAAGCTGTCACTCTCCAACGTGCTGTGATCATATATGTTTCAAAACTTTCGATTTTCCTATTATACAGAATTGAGTTTACGGAAGCGATTAAATCTCTTGAATAATTAAACAGCCACCATCAACCACTATTCTACAGTCCCCATAGAGTTAAAACTCCTCCGTTCCCCATTGCGTGTGGGATATGAGTGATCCTGATTATGAATACATTGTAGGGAAATAACTAAGGACACCTAAAGAAATACTTACATATTTATATTCTGCTGTATTAAAACAAAAAACATTTCGATAAACAAACTAAATATACATACATCTCAATAAACACCATTCGTATTTTATTTTGTTGTCAATCTATCATTAAAAATGTTAGTAATGGTCATATAAATCTATAAAATTATCATGTATATCTATAAGATTAACAAAATTATAATATAATATAAATCGTCCGCCGGCCGAATTTGGAACTAAACTAATTACCATATACAATTAAAAATACATCTGTCAAAATTAAATGTACAACGACCTCACTCATCGGACAACATATGCCGGACATATTAAATAAAATATACGTATTATCATTATACTATCTTTTCTATTTAAATAATAAATAATTTGAAATAACTTTACTGATTTAAATAACAGATCCCAGCATTTATGATTATATATTTATATTATGACAAATTGATAAACACAAATGATGCAACCCAATACTGTGGGATGCGTAATCTAGGCGGTGTGCTGTTTTTATGTCATCTGTCACTTGACTCATAGGATTATACGGCTTTGATTATATTTTTATCTATCATCCTCACTACCCTTACTTAGGCTACATGTAGTAGTTTATTTATAACCATAACAATACATGCATGCATCATTCTGACCGTGACCGTACATGCGTTTTTATGTTGGTAAATTTACTAATTTAATATAATAATAATACATAATCGAGTCATTATTTTAGAAATTAAAAAACAATATTACTAAGGTAATTTATGCATCGTTTTATTTCTAATATCAACAGTTCGTAAGTTATTCATGGCCTTTTGATTGAGGTTTTCTTTTTAAAATATTATTTACAACTTATACGTATTTTCACTTTCAGTTGAAATATTTTTTTTCTTTCAAGTAAGCAACTTTTTTTGTCATAAAGATATCTATTTAACGCGGCGAGGTTGAATATATTTACTGAGGCCCCCTTCTCTCATAAGTCTTTGTATACGAGTACATAATCAAAAATTTCCATTTTGACTCCTTCCAAAAGCTAGCGTGAAAACTTCCGACTTTTCATCAGTCTGTATCTCATCAACGCTTTATGCCAAGGAAAAGTGCTTTCCCAATTCAAATGTTTGTCATTCACGCGTGTTTGCTCAAAAACTCATATTTTTCCATATTTTAAATTAGACGTTTTGTATGTAGGTGGGCTTTTTGACATCATGACTCTTTTTCATACATACAGATAACTTTAAGAGAAAAATAACAAGATATGACTATCATTATATTATTTGTCCTATATGCATGATTTATTTAAAAAAATAACTTGTATTTTCCATATAATAGGAAGCTCTAATCTCTTAAGCACTCAAACAGCAACGTTAAATCTGATTTAAAGTTTAATATCCGCCTTGGAAATAAGTATATGGATTTCCAGAATGTGCCTACTTACGTAATATACCAATTGTTTTTTACGGCGATTGATTGTCAGTTAATCTTTGTTAATTCAGACAACCAATTCTGAGTGTTTGATTATCTTAAAATTTATCTCCCCGATAGCTGAAAGGTTAGCGTGCACGCCTAGTATCCAAGGAATACGTGTTGAATTACCACATCTGCTAGATTTTTTAAATTCTGAAAATACAGAACAGGATGCCTATCGAGTTGAGCGATTGCCTGATTACCAATTCGCGTGAAAAATATTCCGTCAAGGCGTGTCTTCACATTGCAGTTATCCATATACTCCACTTTCGGGGCGGACATCTTCACATTGTGTAGAACCATGTCGACAGTGGAACAGAAAAGGACGTAACCTACATGGAATTTTTTTTTACAGAAGGCACATAAAACGTTTATTTAATAATTTTGGGGCACTGAAAAAACTTTAAAATGCGTGAAGACTACAACTTGTGTTTTATTTACTCAATATGATATTTAATTTAAGAGTTATTTAAGATAAACCATTACAATTGATTAGTATAAAGTCCTTTTCCTGGTCGAAAATTTCACAGTTCATCATTTTCCAAACTTAAAACCAAAATTTGGGCACTAATTCGGTATTTTCAGCTTACACCCTTCTGTTAGAATGTGTATTAAGTTGTATACATTTCGATTAATAAATAAAACCTATTTTGAAAAATTGATGATTATGTCCTTCATTTCCACATTCGATATGATCTCAGAATTTGAAAAATTTGGGAGTTTATTGATGTATAATATTAGGAGTGAAAGTAAAGTAAGTTATGTGAACAATAAAACACTTAGTTCGTGTACAGTAAGTAACTCTATACCCCAAAGTTTTTCTTGATATCAATTAAACTGTAATACAAGTATATGTACATTAAATTTTAGAAGGAATATGAGCAGAATAACTTTATGTCAGAGAGGACTCTGGTATCTTTTATATTCCCTCTGTGAAAACTAGGGCTCACTTTTCCGCGTCCATTCCCATTATTCTAGATGAAAACATTCATAAAACACATTTTTTGTTTTTGAGTTGATTTGACGAGCTCAAAGGGCCACGCCATTTTGTGTGTAATTGACATGGTGGAAGAGAGAATTGGAGTGATAATACGACTCACGCATATACTGACTGCATCACTGCAATACCGACCAACACTCACGAGTGTTCCTTGATAAGTTTAAAACTTTACACTTATCCTAAGATACTACAACTTAGTATTCTGATCAAAATTAATATTAAGAACATTTATCTTTTGATAATTTTGCAGATGTACAAATTTAGACAATTATATGTATTAAGACTGTAAATATGTCGTCTGTTACATACATATACATAAACAACGACTATAAAGCAGTTTTAGATACATGATTTGTTTATTAATTATTTGTTCGTAGACAAGAACGAATAATTTAACTGTCATACGTTATGAAGTGAAGAAAAAGTGGTATTTAAATAGTAAACGATTTGCGATAGACTGTAATATTTCTTCAACGAAAGGAGTCGGAGGAGGCCTTCAAGTGGTTTCTTGAATTTGATTAATGTTTACGGTAGTATAAAACTTTCCATTAATATAAATTATGAATCCTTAAATTCTATCGTCCAAAATTATATCCAAATGCTTTTTGGGTTAATCACATAACTGTTATCTAATAATACATATTTCTTCCATATATTAGACACTATCAAGTAATAATTCATGTATGAATATCTGATAAAATGTTGTTAAAGAAGACTGAGAAGACGTTTTGATGTCACTCCTGAATACGGGTAATTGTTTTGAATTTAAAATTAGAATAGGTACATTATTTTTCTATCAAAATGTGATGTCAAAAAGCCGAATGATGCGAAATGGCGAAATCTACGATATTACTACTATTAAAGATTACAATTTCAGATAATTCTCGATGTTTATCGACTGAATAGTTAACTGAAGTTTGCTTGAAAGACAAAGGAATAATGAAATCATTGTAATGAATGATAAGAGGTATTGCCTCCGTAGAGTTTCTTCTTTTTACGAGATGCATAATGAAATCACACGCATCAAAATGGAGGGCACATCCGGCGGCCATTACGGAAATTAATACACGAGAGACGGGTTATAATAATATTATAATATTTTTCGTTGAATATTAGGGATTTCATTGTTCTCGACAGGAAAAAAATACTTCTTGCAATATTCATTTTATAAATCCGTCAGATGGTAATATTTAGAGGGAAATTGTACTCGACAGACTGACGTAAGAGATATTATTGGTGAAATGTTTTAGGCATAATTGTGGCAATATTATATTATACTTATTTCATAAATGCTATTTTCTTTTTATTGTGTTGGCTCGAAAAGTGGAGCATATGAACTTACACAGTGCTAAGATGCCCATTCTGAAAGTGGAGTATATGTATCTTCACATGTTTTGGCAGATTATTTTTCACGACAATTTTTGTTTTTTAAGAATGCGATTTTTTCGTCTCCTTGGTAGCGTAGAGGTTATCGTGTGCGCCTTGCATCCGAGAAATGCGGGCTCGATTCCCACATCGGTCAGATTTCTAAAATCCGAAAATGCAGGACTGAATGCCCATTGGATTGAGCAATTGTCTGGCAAACAAACACTGATATATTATACTTACTAATTTTCACACTGTAATAACTATTACTTCGATACCGTTTAGGCAAATAGCATTAACCCTAACATAATAGTAATGCCGTGAATGTGGTTTGATTCCTTTTCCTGCACGCAAATTTGATAGGGTCGCAAATTCTTCACAACCACTTGCTTACTTGCTCACTCACCTATTTATAGCTATTCTGCATCTCTCCTGTTGCCGCTCTGCCGCCGTGGGATCTATCGGAGCCTCGGCCCAAGGCCGGCGCTACGATAGCAGAGCGACAGCAGCAAAGCCTCGGTCTAATACTGAGAACCAAGAACCATTTTACCAAATCATTTAATCTAGTGTTGCGTTGAAGACTTTTGTCAATGCAGTATATAGCTACTATACAAGCCATCCATATTAATAACCATTTTTTATTATCACAGGTTTTAATATAGCTTCCCATAACAAAACTAAATTTTCCTAATAAATAACGATGCAGCATAATTTATTCTCCGAAGTAATTGAAGACAAAATAGAGAGGCTTACATATTGTCAAAAATAATAAAAAAGGCGATAAACTTATGACAGCTGATGATGATTAACTCCCTATAAAAAGATCACTTTACAAAATATGTACTCCCAAATACTGAACATATTTTTTGTTGAGATTAATTTCCATGTTCGAAATTCAAACATCACCTTGAAGATAGTTACTATATTTGGCGCGATCGTTCATTTGTTTTTGCTCCAAATATACAGCAAATTCCGTAAAAACATCGTAAACGTCATCACACATACTAAGGTAGTGTTTATAATAATTACTTCAATTTCAATTTAGATTCACAAAAACACACACGAGTGCTAATTATCTCTTTTTTAATGTGTCAGCAATTTTTTGACTTAATTAATAAGTGTTCTATTTTAAAAATATATATGTTTGAACGTTATCGATGTTTATGCATTGGAAGTTACGTTCTTTTGGCGATATGACCAATACGACCCACGAAATTAGCGATATAATTGCGTCAGTGTGGAAGTGATTTATTTATATAATAAGTATATTATTTATTGTATGCGATAATTAAAATAGTGGTGGGATATTTATTAAGTTTATTAATGACATTTCCGTATACATAGGTGTTAGAATTACAGTATCATTTACCATACCTATTGCGAATGAGTTCATAGTATTAATTGTCTATTTATAGCAACTACTGTATAAACACATGGTACATTCATATTATGAACTATATATACATATAGTAATGTTCTTATTTAAATTCAGTTATGAAAATGTTTGCAAATGAATAATATGAAGACTTATCTTGACGGATTATTTTCCGGGAATCGATTGCCAACCAATTATTCAAACAATTAAGGTTTCAATCTTACATTTAATGTTATTAATATTTGTATTTATACAATGATGAGATTTGAGTCAGTGACCTTCGATTTCGATGCAACCACGTTTACCAACTAAATAACTGTATGATTTGGTTTAGTTTAATATTTTCAATCGGTAATATAGATGTAAATAGTTATCACCAATTTTAAATGATTTCATCGACGAAGCCGGTGTTAAATTTGGGGATGATTTTTTTCGAAATTGTATAATACGCTATTTTTTTGTTTTTGATTACTTGATTCAACGATACGTGTTTCGTCTTTTTGTTGAATTTTACGAAAAAAGAGTTCCTAGTTAAATAATTATTGTAAAAAAGTTATCTTAATTTTATTATACTGGAAAGAAATATCTGCTATTTGTGCTTAAGAAGAAAGATATTAACCATATAATAATTATAAATATGGTTAAATCCAGATAGGTACCTACTACCCACTGAATGAACGCCGAACATTTTCAAGAGTTCAACTATATTGTTGATCAAGAATAAGGGCTTGTTATAAATATAATTATCGTGACGTCGCTAACTTATTCCAAGATGGAGGCTTTCTTAATAATATTTCATTAAATACAGTGAAACACAGTTGTGTTGCCACTGTATCGGTCTACGTAGCAGTTTTGTAATTGCCGATGAATTACTGAGTTTATTCTTTGACCATTATTTATCCATGTAATTTACACCCTTTAAGTTATTTGCGAATATTCTTAATGTTTGATTAAAGTAAACACAATTTTTAATTACAGCGTGAGAGAGTAAGTGGGGGAAAAGGAAATAAGATTGGCCAGTTTTGAAACTGAAATTGATCGACCTTTGGTTTAATCTTTTTTTGTGAGATAGCTTTTGACACTTTTTTTACAAAGCGTGTGCTGTATATAGATTGGAGATTCTATTAATAATACAAATATTTGAAATTACATGACTTTAAATATTAATTACATATGTATAATACATTATAATATGATTACAATGTGATGCAATATACACGTCCATTGTAATGTTCAAGGAATTGGCGCACATAATTGTGAATTATCTTGAAAGTGACATGGATATTTTGTGTTTTAGTAGACGACTGATATCAATGTCTAGAGGCCAGTGGATGAATTTATTGGGGATATTGCGTCTCGATGGCCCAGTGGATAAACGAGTGCGCTTGTGAATTGCTCGGTGCCAGAGTCAAGTTACAAAGGTGTGTAATCACCAACATGTTTTTAAAGTTTAAAAAAAAATGTATATGAATACCGTTCAGGTTACACGTGACACGTGTCCTAGTAACTTTAAACATTTTTACATGACTGATGTGAGAGGGAGTAGCTTATAAATACTCTTGTCTCCAAGATGCTCACGAAGTAAAATCGGCTCATCACCAATATTCTATGGAAGCATCAGCTCTTACTGGATACCAGGATAGCAGGATATGATTCTCCGCGAGGTGCCAAGTTTTGCTTACATGTACGAGCGCTGAAACAATGCGAGCAAAATACAGTTTAATGCCATGTTTACACGAGCTTAGTACTTGTCATCAAAACTTGTCACGCGCGCT
>JAGVSQ010011278.1:0-12348 GCA_022683975.1 Rhyacophila evoluta | reverse complement strand
TATATTATATTATAATATATTTTTGAAAATATCTTATAATATTGACCAGCTATCGTCTCATTGCTACAAGTTCCAAGTTCAAGTCCCGCAATTCAAAACAATTTAGTAAACAGGACACGCAACGGATTGAGCGATTGAATGACACATAATTTTACTTAAAAAGAATCTATCATTGTATACACTCAATTTTTACGTTCTATATTTGTAGCGGACATGGTCATATATATTAATATGCATTTTTAATGATTATTATCAAAAATAAAACCTTTATAGTTCATCATTTATTTCATTCAATCAACTTTAATCGAAGCTTTTTTGCAATTCCTGAATTTTTCATTATCTTTCCATCTTCTTGGAATATGGTGGGACATTTCCATAAATATTATATTCCAATGCTCTTTCAAAACGGTGAAATATTACAGGACAAATAAAGAGTTATATTTTAAGAATTTTTAGTACTGCTGCACAACTTATAATGTTACAGAAAGCTAGCTGACTGATCCGGTCCCAAACCTCCAAGATACCCATAAAGTCAAACTATCTCACCCTTAATATTTAACATCTATTTTTGAAGTTTGCTACCACAAAGCATCACTGGAAAAATGCACTCGACAGTCAAATGAAATAATAGTTTTGTAATAAAACTTTAAGCACATGTACGTTTATGTAATATCGTTTTTAATCAAACTTTTTCAGCTGTTTATCTCGTATTTTCAATTTATCCTTCAGCCAGTAAAACACGGTTTTCATTGGACGATAAAAAATTTAAAATTCTCAACACTGACGATAAAACAATTATTTCCAGATTTTTCGCATGACGAGTAAAAATTGTTTTTATTTTTCAAATTTTGCTGTCATTTCATTTTCATTCTGCTATTTTCAACACTGCATACAGCGTCTCTAAATCATACTCTTAAATTATCCGGGAAGTATGTATTTGTATTATTAATGAAATCATAAAAATAAAAAAAATCAATAGTAAAAGGCAAATTCAAATTTTTATTATAAAATCAATACTAAGTTATGTGTTTTTTTAAATAATTCAACGCCTTCAGATATTTTTTTATTCAACATAAAATAATTATAATACACATGTATTAACAGTAACGAATCTGATTTTTTACGTAGGTATTTGTTTCAATAATAAAGATTTGTATGATAGCTTCGGGTGATACGATGTTATTCAATGTTAAATCATATGTTTTTTATACTAAGCTTAAAGTCGTATACCGTTTTTAAACTCACAGTATTTTGAAGAGGTAGATAATATAATCTACTCGCTTTGAAATCATATCACACGTCAAAAATCATAATTTTATGCTGTAATTCTGCAAACATGTAATATTTTTCAGGTTTTAAAAACGTTTTCACGGTCCGTAGATTATTGTGCTGAGTTGCATTAAGCGGTAGGCAGGCGGATATATTCACCACTAAGCAATTCATCGGCCAGAAAGTTATAAAATTAATAAAAAAAAATTGTGGAAAACTTCATAAAAAAATAATATATCTACAATACATTTTCGTTGAAATAAACAACGGCAAGTATTTGTTTCCGAAGCTCATTCTACGGTTTTCGCCAGATGCTAGAGTTAAAGGTTTTAATAATTTAGGATCTAAAAATTGATAGAAAATATATTAAGTGTATTAAAGCATCGATAGCTTAGGGTAACATGGCTTGACTTCATTATGAAATTGAACTTGAAGTTGTAAGTTGTATTATATATTTTAACAGTCAATCTATGCGAGGATACGTTGTGATGATACATTGTTATAAACTCAATTCTGTATAATTTTTGATTGTGAAATTCTGACATCTTGGAAGACACTGCATTACTATTCTTGCAATGTAATCATTGAAATTATCTAAAAAGAGTAAATGTTTTGAGGATACCACATAACTCTGTTGATCATAAAAAAGAATTACAATTTTAGAAAATAAGATTTATGGAATCAATTTATTTTAATATAAAATATATTTTTTCATTCCATGTACGCTAAAAATGTGGAGCATATAAACTTAATATGTTAATAAGTCTTCTGATTAACGAGGATTGCTTGTTAGCCAATCGCTCAACACATATTGAGACGACATTTTTTGATTACTACTTATTTTTTACCATAAATATTCAAAATTTGATACTTCATAATTGTTTATGAATTTTGAATGTTCTTCTTTTACTGTAATTGCTTTAAAACTTCACACATCAATCTCAATAGTATAAAGATGTCCACCTTCGAAATATTATAAATACGAAATATATTGATCTACGTTCTGCAAAGATTTATTTTCGCGAGAATTAGCTGTCAGATAATTGCTTAACCCGTTTGGCAACTAGTCGTGTTTCCTTCGATTTAAAAATGCAACATTGGGATTCAAACCAGTAACCTCCGATATCAGATCGCGCACTATATCGTCTTGCCGCAGGGAAAACAACCACTTTAGTTACTAGTATACTCGGTGAAAGGATATAAATGGTGAATGTGACGGATCCTTCGCAAACTGCATCGCCATATTTTCTGATGCATGTACTCATCTGCATAGCATCTGGTTCACTCTGTCAAATTTTACGACGGCGTTATTTTTATCCGTGTTAAGGCTGACATCAGTTCTCGACGTTTCCATAACGACTTTCAGAACATTCAATCAACTTACACGATGCAATATTTTTACCAATATTCGCTTTCAACGCTTACACATTGTATTAAATCGATATAATAGTAAATTCACGTTTCAGGTTACTTTGCAAGAAATATACTTCTATATTTTATGAACTCGTTGATCTGTTTCAGATTTCCTTATTCCATATGCTATTAAATTTGCGTGAAATACAAGCGACACATTTCTGACTTTTCATTGAAATACAATTGAGATAGTGAAAACAGAAGTGTATAGAAACCACGAGTAAATAATTTAAAAATATGTAATATGTATTTTTTATAGAGTTTTTTATTTCAACGAATACTTCATCCATTATTGTTTTTTTTAATTCCCTCTAAGTACGGAAACTTTGTAATTTTTTGTTCATTATAATGACCATTTTTAAATCAAAAACATGAAACGTGGGTATTGTAGACGTCCATAAGACGTACTCGGTAAATGGATGTTGGCATGATTTGGGAAGATGCAAGACGGCCGGTAAGTGACAGAGATTACCGGAGGTGCCATATGGCAGCCATATGCTCCATATAGAGAGAAAATATAATGGAGAAAGAAAAAAATAAGAATAATGATGGTAAAATGAACTGGTTGTTATTTATTAATCAGTGAATTAATCCCAACAGATTGTGATTCATGATTGGCAGAAAATGATTTTCATCTGACGATCTAAAACTAATAGTTTAAGTATCTCTTTTTGTCACCGATGTATTATATCTATGTCTTCTGTAATTGTCAAATCCTTATAATATGTATTATTAACAGTAAAACAAATTATTCATTCAAATAAATCTGTTAATCAATTTATTCTAGTGATCCCCATTTCATGAAAAGATTTTAAATATTAAAATTTTAAACACTCAACGACAAAATATATTAAGATACCTACAGTAATTTATCAGAACAAAAATAAAATTAATTTAATCCTAGCAGCTCCCAAGAATTCGTATACCTGGTCTTAATTAATTCTCTTCCCGAGAATTTCAATTTCGGTCCATAAGGGTTAATTACGACAAGTACGTTTCTTAAGTGGTTTCTAGTCTCAAATTATCTATGCCTTAATTAGGTGAGTGTTATCTTCTTTATTTTAAAGTTTTACTACGTTATTTTACATAACTTATATGACTTATAAAACTGTTTATTTACTTAACGAATTTTCAAGTTAATCTAAGATAAGACCGTTTTACGGAAAGCAATTAAATCAACAGAAAGACTTATTCAATTCATTATTAATAGATTGTACAAAAGGTCTACATAATTAAATGGCACTCTAAAGAAATTTATTACAGTCTTTATCTATTATCCTCCGTATCTTACAGATTTATTTTAATTATTTTCAAGTAATCACATCCGGATTTTATTGACAGTTAAATAATTGAAAAAAACTATTTTTTATTTAAATTTTAGATTAATTTCTTGTAAATTAACTTATTTGTAAAAATTTATATCCATCAGCTTGAAAAATAATTCAGTTATTATTTTTGTATACATTATTTTACATATGTATTTTGTTATACATATATTTTTGACAGTATTTGTCTACTTTAGAATAAGTTCAACATCGAATACTTCCAGTTTGGGCTCGAAAATTTGTGTTTGGTATACGTCATTGTGCAGTGATTAAATTATTTTATACCACCACACATCATCAATATATAATATGCTAATACCAATAAGATTTTTTCATGGGAACACATCAATATTTTTTTTTATTCGTCTAAAATTTGTGTTTGATATAAATCCAAGGATCTGGAACGGATTAAAGACATGTATATCACTATTTGCCACCGGCATTTTTCTTTTCGTAAACTTTAAATAATTTTCATTTATACATGGTTTTTATGCATATATATTAAATCCAAATGAACATTAATTTGTAAGTATTCAAAAGAGCTATAAAATCCAGTTATTGCAATATAGGATTTCACTGTACAGAAAATAATTATATGGATTTTAAGAATTCAGTTGTGTAATTGTAAATAATATTATTCAGGGCTTAAAATAAACACTCGTCTCTGATTCCAAGCTTATATTGAAAATAAATTGTGCGCAAATAACTGTTTTTTGATTAAATAATTTCTACTGAAACCTAAATTTTCGTAAAAATAGGGGAAAACGTGTATATTTACATATATAGAACTGATGTATTTTAGGATTTTCCAGTATTCACACCAGAGAAAATAACTAAAGTGACAAGCAATCTGGTTATTTTTATTAAATATATTTTATGCATTATTTAGACAGAGACTTGCGTGTAGGTTTGATATTTTTTGATTGCCTGTAATATCCCTTGCCCACGAAGGAAGCTTTTGTTCGCAAAAAAATACTAGAAAAAAAAAAGAAAATCATATGACAGTAATTGTAATAAAGCTCTAAGCTTAATCAAAATAGTACTTCACAACAATTGTTCTGTGAAATTTTTTCACAAACTTTCTTTCTACGCTTAGATTTTGTTTTCCAAATCTTATTATATTAATATATAACTTAACATCGATGAATTATTGTAATGTCTGCTATGATTCCTAGCTATGGCCTAGTAGTTAGTGTGCATGTTTAGGAGCTAGTACCGTGGACTGTATCCCCACAGCTTCTCAGGACTAGATATATATCAAGCTGAGCAATTGACTGATAATTTTTTCGTAAAAAATCTATTAATAAATGTTTTCATATAGCGGAGATGCATACATTCAATTTCTAAGATAGATATCTTCACACTTTTTTGATTCATATGCGCTTCACTTTCGGGGTGGGCATTATAAAAAAGTTTTATTTCACGAAAGTACAGTTGAATTTATTATTAATGCTTCACCTAACTACTTCGAATCTCCCTATATATAATATTGAGTCACAACATATCGTCGTTTTCAAGGAAAAATCCATATGCTCCATTTTTAGAACGAAAATAATGGTAAGAAAAATAGGGTTGTTTTAACCTTCTTCACTATGTAACGAATGTAAACAATTTCCACATACATATGTGAGACAAATCCACTAATTAAAAATCTGGAATACTTATGAATATATGGAAAAATACAAAAATAGCTCTCACTTATTTGGATCCAACTATATAGCTCTGTGCCTCAGGTATAAAATGAATTAAACTATACATTTCGTCTTTGATGTTCACAAGTTGAGATTGCAGCAAAGCGTCGGCTTAGCTTATATTCCAAGGCTGTCAACGGCATAAAAGCTTTACCTTTTGCATACCCTCAGCAATACTGCAATATGCATTCTTTACTAACATAGAATCGAGCTTTTAAAATGACGATAAGTTTCGCCAGTAATACAAAATAAAATTTACTACCTTTTTGTTTCAGACAATAAAATTACAGTAATTCAAATAAGTTATAAGAAAGATCGATTTGATTTAGTTTGTGCAAAACAATTATTTACTTTTATCAATTAAATGAATATTGACGTTGAAGTTAGTTTGAGATGTGATGATATTCAATATGTTTATCGAACCACTTAGTATAAACCACATTCGGCGTTAGCTAGATTATATTATTGAAATTCCTATTTTTTAAACAAAACAAAAAGAAAATTAAAATATAAATAAATTATAAAACTATACAGTTGAATTTTTTTCCATAAATAAATAAAAATTGACCAAGCTTCAAAATACTTTCTTATAATAAGAATAATAACTTTTTATATAATAAGGTATTTATATTACTATTTTATACTTTATAATTGGCATTTACATTCATTTTAATTTATTTGATGAAAAAGCTTTTCTTAGTTTTTCTTAACCTTTTTCATTTGTGTCTTTAAAATTAAAACAAACAAAACCGTGGATTATCTTAATTTAAGAAATTATGATGCCACATTTATTATTTTATTTCCATCACTCATATATGCGGTCTGTATATATTACTGCTATTGACAAGTTCACTTTATCTTCGTCGGACAAAAACATTTTCCTCGGTGTGGTCTTCCCGGCTGACGACCTCTGATCTATCGTTTCCTGGTTTATTGTAACCCCCCGGGTAAAGTAATCTGATCTTTCACAATGCAACTCTGATGTAAACAGGGATAGACAACCGCATTTATTTCGTAGCAGTGACGTGCGGTCCTATCCACTTATATGTATGCTGAATAAATACTGTTAAGTTTTAATAGTACTATATTTTTTTGTATTATTTCTTGCAAATTTGCATATTTTGTTATGTTTCTTCTACTACATTCAGTATATATTTTTTTTTTGATAGCAATCGTCCAATCATTCAATAATACGAGGGAATATCTACTCTTTATGTTCCCAAATACCGATGAAAAAAAAATCAAACAAAATTTACGAAAATAAGTTCTCACTAAATACTCTTTATTAGACATAATATTTAAACGAACTAAAGTGATATCTGAAAGTGTGTGAATAAAAAAAAATTTAAAAGAACATGTACAATTAGCAGATAACAATGTTGACTGACTGTACCATATTATAAAAGAATTCCTTGGCGATTAATGATAAATATGAATTTTAAACGATTTTATAATAGCAGTTGACCAATTATATTGAACTATTCTCACTCTAATTATACAGCTTAAATAATAGTTGTGCCATTCCCTATTTTAACGGTGATATAACGAAGTACTTTTTCATTACTTGTCAGTCAACTTACAATGTATTAATTTAGAAATGTTTTGCTATATTTAACGATTTATGTTTACACTTTTTTCATGCAATAAATAACTTTACAATTAATTGTAAAAAACAATTTCAAATAATTCTTTTCACGCTCAAATTTCGGAACGGACATAAATCATTGTATTTCAAAACAGACTTACATGATTATTGCAAATAATATAAAATAGTATATGATGTTAGTGAGTATATCATAAGCATAGTATATATTTTCTAGCTGTTTTTCAATTATTTACTATTTTTAGATGAACCGTAAAGCTTCTAGAAGTGCGGCAATGTATTTGAAAATAACATTGAAAGCTTTGATGTATTGCTAGTTTAAAGCTGTCGTCTGTACCCTTTCGAAGCGTAAAAAGTTTAGTTTGTTTATTCCGATCTGGACAATCTTGCCGTTTCGGCTTCTAGCTGTATGGTAGATCCAATTAATTTTATTGCTTTAAATGTACACCTTTTTTGGTTATTACTAATGTTGTTTATTTATTTATTATTATTATTAATACCCATTTAGTTAAGCTTTTGAGTCATTTACCGATAATGTTATTTGTCGATACTGCAATCTATTGAAAGTGCTAAGGATTGGTTGGTATTAATTTATACCATAAGTATTCCATCCATAGTATAGTTAACAGTATCGTATAAAAGAATTAGTTATGATAAATAGATACTTTGATAAAACTGTTTCCCGATGCGTTTTGTATTTATTTCGTGAATTGTTAATCATCAAATTTAAGTAAAATGTAGTCAAATACAACACCACGCTGATAACGGATATGGTAAAAAAAAGAAAATATTTTAGTTTTAATTATGCAATATTTTTAAATGCACTGCTATTTTATTTGACTGTATTAGTCAATTTGTTATTGTAAATAAAAGGGCCAAGTATTCTTAATCTTATGTGGATAATTACAATGTGAAGATATCCGAGTATTTAAGATCCCCACAATGTGAAAATATATCTATATTTTTCTATTTTCTAGTTTTGAAATAATTGTTTGTCAGACAATTGTCTATCCAAATGGGCATCCAGTCCCGCAACTTTGGATTTTTTTTAAAGATTTAGCAGCTGCAATAATACAACCAGTAATCTCCAGCTCCAAATCGCGTCCGCTAACCTATCTGTTACCGTAGAAGCCAATACCATTGAATATAAAATATGATTTCACCAAATCTATTCAAAATGAATAATATCCACCCAACATAAAAGTCAATTATTTTGCATCGCGTGATGCAAAGCCACGATAAAAATGTGTTGTGATTTGTTAGCTTGGCACGTTATATGTCGTTTCCGTGACATACATTTTTCGCATGATTTGCAGTGATTTGATAACCACATGTCGGTGATTCACTTTATATGCAATCCATAGAACTTTTCCTAGTATATTTAATCGTATAAAAAACATAATTCTACAATACTGTAAAAATAGAAAACAGTCTTCTGCGGAAGTATAATATTGTACATAAATTATATTAGGTTAAATTATTTGGAAATTGAGAATTTTGTGTGTTTAAGTCAATTTAATATTCATACTTTTATTTTTCTACTTTTTTATAAAAAAAATCATGTTTTATTTATACTCAACTCATTAAGTACGTATCCTGTATTCAAGCCAGAGTTAGTTTTTTGGCGTAATACTAAAATATATTGAATGACAAAAGTCACTTATAGAAAATGGTTATTTATGATAATGTCCATTGCCGAATAACTCACCCATAGTCTAAATAAATTTCTCTCTTTAGTTGATTTTATAATCTTAATTACGCGTCGCTTAGAATGCTGACTGTTCATCATTTTCAATATGAATTAGTTTAGATTCATAAACTTCACGAATAGCTCATGATTTTTTTTTATATCGGACAACTTCAGTCTTTTTTTTCAAAATAATCATCACCTCAGTGCTAAAGTTACCAAAGAGTCCACGGTTTGTACAAGCAAGCTTTTGGCTGACTGATTATGTTTTGATTCGTTCGAATTTTTATTATTGTATTATTATTTTTTAAAAAATACTGATATAAAAATATGATTTTAACGATAGCTAGGTTTTAAATCTTGCCATCGATTATGTATAAAATACAAGAACAATATATTTCTTTATAAAAGCTTTATTTTTTTTCATTTTCTGGCCGTAACTGATTAGGATAACTATCCGTGCCGTAAATCTCACACAAATGGCACGCACTTAGCGTACGCTTTACGTCCCTTTCAACCCTTAAAATCGTGAAACATGTTAAAGCGTATTATTGACTTTCCACATTGAGCTTTCCCATCGCAATAAACTTCCGGCCTGGCCGTATATTTTAAGCGCTAACGAACTTTTTCCAAAACAATCACGCCTATTGTGTCCCGCGGGGACTATAAATCTACGGAGACTGTGACCCCATCTGTCGGTCAGTCGTACAGAAAATTGGCTTATATGCTTATAGAGCAGAATCACGTAAATAACCCTGAACAGTAGCGTATGGTCCATAAAATAATGGAAACAGCACTTCTGTGTAACAATTAAGGATTCTTTATAAAACAACAAGTACTAGAAATCATCTGCGAAAAACTTTATGTCTGTGGGTATTTTGGTTTATACATATGTATTTCATTACTCAAACAGCTCGTCTCCAAAAAAAGTTGCAGCTAAATGCAATAAACTGTTTTGCATATAATTGCAATCACATGATATTTTTATTCGATATTTTCTATAGTATCAATCTGGATGTATAATAATTAGTTTACGTGCAAAAATCAGAAACGACTGATTAAAAATGTTATTATCAATAGTTTGCCTTATTTTTTTTTCTTTTTATCTGAATATATTCACTCTCTGCTTAGAACATACAGCCACTCCATGGTACCCCTAAACTAAGCCTTGTCACTAGCTAATTGTTTTATTTCCTCCAAGAGCGCACTGATTCAAATACTTTTCGTAGTTACAGATTTACCTGTTTAAGATGATGAAAACGATGTCCGAAACTTATAAAATCGCATATAATATAGCGAATATAATTTATCATTAAAATATTCCATTAAAAAATATTAGAAGTTTTGGAATTCAGATTCTTTATTTATTTACTTTACAATAAAGTCAACATTGCTTACTAATAAGCAACCCATCTTATTTACTATATGGCCAATTTGTTAAATAAACATGTGCACGAAACTGTCTGCCGTCTATGAGAAATAAATATTTCCTTTGACTAAACTACTAAAATGCATTTCGTTGAATTTCGTGAAGTTCGTATCCCATATAGAGAGTTTTCCGAGAACGTCCATGTCTACAGTTATCGCGTTTGTTTCTCTTTTGAAATTTCCTTTGCAATCTGTTCGGTGCACCAAACTTAATTCACTGGAAGCTTTTTGCCGTTGCCTATGAGCTTTCACTTCATGTTCTGCTTACATTATTTCAATATAGCTTAATTTTGTCTAAACATTCCATGATCAGAAACACGGTTTATTCGTTACACGTGTTAAAAGAATTGCACTACGAATATATTACAGATAATATACAAATATGTCATTGAAAAAATAAAATGTTAAGTTGTTTTTTTATTAATTAGGACATTTCGTCACATTACTAACATCCATATACACCATTTTTGGAAAGCAAATTTTCTCACAGTATATCCATATCCTCCACCTCTAAAGAAGTCATAGAAAAAAATGCATAACATAATTTTATACTACTATAACATAGCACGTAATATATTATATGCACATCTTACATACCGCCGTTTTACCTATTTTATTTTTACATCTTGATAACAACAAACTATTAGTTACGGGCATTTTCTAAACGACATAATAATATTAACAAAAATTTGAGCATTTTGAAAGTGTTCTTTGAAGTTTGAAGTTGTCCAACACGATATAGAGAAAAATACGTATCATTTACGCATTATCATACAGTGCTCTGATTGTACAGAGTTAAATATTAATAATATATGATAAAATTAATGCACTGGCTTTTAGATTTCCCAGGGTTATTTCTAATGCCATAAAGTAAACATTATTAAACGTCAAAAGACGTCAGTATTTGTTTCCTGAATTAATATCAATTAGATTTAATGTGTAAACATATACGCTAAAAAGCGCTCAGTCATTTTTCTATCGTTTTTGAAGAAATTCTCTTATCCAGCAGAAAAAAAAAACAACCGGGCGTTTTAATACCCGCTTGATAAATACCCTATGCGGAAATTTTGATAGCGCCCGTCGTATTATGCCTCACTGAGCACATCTAGTCGCTAATATGTGTGCTTTATCCGAAAAAAGCTTCGGTTTCAGTATTTTGCATACTAAAATAAAGTAATGATCGGCAGTGCACTCTACCGGTGGCGAAAGATAACCGAGTTTTGTTTACCAAATGGATATGTACGCGTTTCAATGAATATTTCTAATCGCAGAAATGAATTTTTAAACCATGTGCTGACATTTAATCCGCAACTAGTTTCAATTACATAGTTTTCGTTTTACATGTTTACATGTTTAATTGGGACATTGATTCAATGGACTGAGTAAATAACCAACAAACATTTACGAAACGATTATCAGGTTGTAGTATAATTATGTATTTTTTTTTACCATTGTCGCTCCGAAATCGGAGCGTACATTATATTTACACAGTGTAAATATATCCATTCCAGAATTGGAGTATATGGATCTCTGCTATGCAAATCTTGATATTTTTTTTACAAACGTATTGAATATCCAATCTTGCAATTTTTGATTTTTAAAAAAATACAACAGCTGTGCTGTGAAAATCGAATCCACAATTTCCGGATTCGAAGCGCGCTCGCTTACCACTCGGCTACTGTATACCGTTAAAAGTATATATTACAGCAATACTAACTTCTTCTTAGCGGACAAATGTAGTGCGTTACTAGCCCTTATAAAAGCATATAGAAAAACTTCAACGGACGCGTTTCTTATCTTGGCCGGTGTCCTCCCACTTGAACTGCACATGTAGGTACGTGGTGCTTTTTTTTTTTATAGCATGTTCGCTCCCAACTTGGATCATATGGATCTACACATTGTGAAGATATCCACTCCGAAAGAGGAGTATAT
>JAGVSQ010011276.1:0-12350 GCA_022683975.1 Rhyacophila evoluta | reverse complement strand
GTCCAACAGCTGGTTGGACCGACTTGAGTAACTCTTCCCGCTCCGTACACATTCTAGGACATTCCCGCAGAACGTGATAAACATCCTGTTCTGGACAGCCACAAGGACAAGTTTCTTCTATCGCGGCACACCCTGAGACTTCTTGCGACACACAGTTTCGCTGACACTGGCTTATCGCAATAGTCCAGTGAGTTTTGTAAAACGCAAGTTATCAACGAAATTATTATCTTTCCAACGGAGATTAAATTATTGATCGGATAGCACAAAGTTAACCGATACGAACAGGGTCGGCACTAGGTATAATTTAGATCACCAAATTCTATCTTGTAATATGTATTTCAAAATAAAAACAGGAAAAAAATTCAATATCCATTAAAAATGTTTTGTGGGCGCTAGTTAAAATTTTCATCGTTTTATGTTTGGATCTGTATTAATATTATTTTAGTTTTTGCCCATAAAACCTTGAAATTGGTTATATTAAGTGTATGTTTTGTCTATAAATAACACAGTATATCGATATAATTCAATACAATAATATATACGTAGATTTATTGAAAAATATTTGACAGTTATGATAATTATTATAATTTAGATTAGGTTTGGTCAAAAAATTATTTGTAATTAAGTAACCGTATATTTAAACTTTGTAGCCGAAAACTTTCCAACCACATGAACGTTTTGTAGATATTTTTTTGTAAATTGTTGTATGCGGGTTAGAAAAACCACCGATTACTTTTTCTGTGTGTATATTTATGATTGGGTGCCTTTGTCATATGTTGATCTTTTCGAAGCACTATATGCATCAAAATGGAAAAATTCAATTTATGGCTTGGATGTCTTTTGCTTAACTACATCCAATTGTAGTCGGTGGATTATATATTCACTATATTGCGTTTTAATTATAAGTAACACTCATCCTGTCTTACTTGCGTCTCGCGCGAATTTTGTGGTTTATGGAGTCAAGTCACTCAATGACAAACATGTATATTATTAATGTATAATATTTGTTTAGGCTGGCGCTACGACAGCAGAGCGACGGCAACAGTAATGTAAAATGGCTATAATTAGCTGAGTGAAAGTTTGACAGCGCGTCAACACGTTATCGTCACAACTTGCTCACTCACCAGTTTGTAGCTATTTTGCATCTCTTTTGCCGCTGTGTCATCTATCATGCCCTCAGCCTAAAACGACATCTGCTTATAAACAATTGATACCCATATTCCCATAGTTTTATTTTAATTAATAACAAAGTATTCATATAAAATAATCAATTATTATTACAAGCTTACCTATTTAGTGACCTCATATAATTATCAGGAAAAAAATCAAAAAGTACTTATAAACGAAATAAACGTCACTTCGAAAATATGCCGCTTTTAAGCTTTATTCACTGCCCTCAGTACGGATCTGGATATAACTATTCACAGGGAAATGTATAGTTCATTTACGCAAAATAACCCAGTAGGATGTGACAGTTTAGCCGTAATTGTATAAAGGTCATTTTTAATTGGCAGCGTACATTCTTTGTATTTTTTTTACACTATTTGCTAATCATTTTAATTGGAGGTATTTGAAGATAATACATTATTAAAGCTATTCTAAAATATGCCACTGTGCGTTAATTGAAACATACCTAGTAGTAGATATTTAACGACGATTAGAACTGGTTTCGTGTGCTTAGAAGAACGTAAATACTTAAAAATTAAATATAGTGCGTTTGAATCAATGATATTGTAAATGGTTTATAGGAATTGATTTTAAATTCTTAAAAATATAAAATTTTGATTAATAATTAAAGGAAAGGTCTATTTTGTTTCAGCGTTTGTCATATTAAGGTCAAGAGGTTTCCGTTAAAGCCGATAGAATGCGTTTTATATAACTATAGCTGAAATCTTATCTAGATCTTATCACGTAACAAATTTATCTTTGGGCGTTTCTTCCTTCTCGCTATCTTCACTCCCATCCACATTTTCCAAGACTATAACTTCAACTGCCATTTCGCATTCAGTCATGATCCCAGGGTCACCTTCTACTTCTAGCCATTGTAAAACATTTCATTCGGGGAGATCTTCCTCAGTATTTTTTTTTACTGTCCCACAGAAATTATGAAATTATATGTTTGCATTTTGGTCAGCAATCAAATTCTCCTATCCATTTTCTAATATTTTCACTTAACTACTTAACTGATATTTTCCGTTATATCGAAGTACTACTGTACTAATTATGTTCATATAATTATGCGACGGTGGTAGAGCGTCGGCAACAGAGATGCAAAATAGCTACAGATAGGTGAGTGAGCAAGCGAGGAAGTTGTTGTGACTGCAACGTGCTGTCCCGATGCCAAACTTGCTCATTTACTCACTCGCGTATTTATAGCTATTTTGCATCTCTGTTGCAGACGCTCTGCTATCGTAGCTCCGGCCTTGCTCGTAAATATTATATATTATTCTATTACAAGGTATAATTAACTGAACATGTTCTGCGGACGATACCAAGCTTAGTCATTAAATAGCTATTTGTATCTTTATAAAATTAGTAAAAGTTTTTTTATATCAAAGTCAAAAAGTGCTGTTCATTAAACTGATAAATAAGTGCAACAAATTTTCATCCATGCTACTAGAAGATTATTGTGTAAATTACGTTGGAGAAACCACAAATATAATGTTTAGCGAAATAATTGATTATTAATCAAGTTAGCTTGTATTGTAAACTATATTTATAGTAAATATAATGATGAATCAAGTGACAAATCATTGGGAGGCCGGGTGCAGATATTTTCTAGGTAAGAGTGATTTGTGACATATAACACGTCGTATCAATCTGTCTCTATTATTTGTTTTAGAGAAATCTTATTATTTTGGTAGTGAGATTATAGGCAATTTCTCTCCAATTAAACAACGTTATTTCTTGTAAGACATGACTGCAAATGAAAACTAACCACCGTGAACTATTTATATTACAAAGAGAAAATAATATTAATTGAAAATTGTTGTGTGTAATTGTGGAAACATTATAAATTATGATGTTTTGTTCTTTTATTAGGAAAAATAAAAAACTTGAAGGGAAAATTACTTTATAAATTATGGCAACACGCTTTTCTAATTTCAGCCAGCATATTGTAACATTTTTGGCTAACACATTAATCAATGTATTATTGTTTCGGCTAAATACTGAACACATGTTCGTTTCTAA
Source organism: Rhyacophila evoluta (assembly GCA_022683975.1). Classification (NCBI taxonomy): domain Eukaryota; kingdom Metazoa; phylum Arthropoda; class Insecta; order Trichoptera; family Rhyacophilidae; genus Rhyacophila; species Rhyacophila evoluta. Next base: position 9,158 of record JAGVSQ010011276.1, on the reverse strand, counting down.
CGTGAAGCATATGGATCTGCACAGTGTGAAGATATCCACTCCGAGAGAGGAGTATATGGATCTCCGCAATGTGAAGACGTCTCGACAGATTATTTTTCACAAGAATCGTTTGTCAGACAATTACCCAGCCGAATAGGCATCCAGTCCTGCATTTTCGGATTTTTAAAATCTGATCAGATGGGGAATCAAACCCGCGTTCCCCGGATTGCTAGGCGCGCGTGCTACCAACTACGCTAACCGGAGAGACAACCATGATGATCACATACATATTAAAATTAATTTAATACAAAATAGGAATGGTATAATTTTTATTTTGTAGATATTTATATCCAAACCAAATATTTAATTCAATCATGTGGTGAATGTGGAGGAAAATGGTTGTCAGGATAATGATTTTGGTTAATAATAAACGGTTGTATATTTTATTTGCACAATAAACGCGAATGTAATTTTTGAATCTCCCGTTTTAAATAAATAAATAAAATAAATGGTTTTTTAACACGACGGCTGACGACTGATCTGAAGATCGATTTTAAAATAAAGTCGTATATAAGCGATGTACAAATATTTGTTAAGGATTATTAATCGATAATATCAAATTTATTTTGCATTATTTCAAGTTTTTTTATACCCGAAATATACAGCTGTACATAACATGGTTAATGAACTGAATAGCCATTTAATCAACCTGAAATTATTTGACTGATTAGCTGAATAATTAGGCATATAGGCAATCAGTTTAGGCATTAACCTTTTAAGGAGTATGGACGTAAATGTACGTCCGTGCGCCTTGAAGCACAATTCACGAAGTCATTCTTTTACTTTTTAATATATATATACATACATAGATCTATCAACGATGTGTACAAGTCATTACAAGTATTATTTCTTATATCTAATATTTTTAGACTAGAAAAAAATGTTGAAAGGCACTGTAAAATCTTATATGCTCTTCCTCTTCCTATACTTATTATGTTTTATTATACAAACGAAATATTATTTATATTGCTGTTCATAGAAACACGTCAAATGTCACATAAATTGACATGTGCATTCAATTTTGCTCTCAAGTGCTCCTTTTGTTTTCAAAATGGTAGTAGCCACATGTGGTAATGATAGACACATTCTTACCAATTTGGAATATTTTTTCAGTTAATTTGGTTCGTTGCTTGGAAATAAAAGAGTATTGTTTACAAATCGGCATAATGAGTTTGATTGATTGTATAATATTAGTAGAATTGATAGCAGTGAAAGATTTTAGTGTTTGAAACGTGTGTTCATAAAAAATTAACTCACTTATTAAAGGGTTCACAGTCAATTGGGGATAATAATCCACGTTATATTTATTCTACTATCGATTGCTTCAAATAATTATCTTATTTTGAAGTGTTAATTAAATTTTATTACACTTACAGAATAACGGATTTCCGTAACAATTAAGACATTCTTTTGGAGTTGGTGTATTCAACCAATTAGCTATGGAAATATAACACAATATATTATTAAGTAAACGAATTTTATTATGGAAATAAATAAGCCGAAATGATGACAGTGAGTAACAATAAACTGATTAGAAATTTTAAAAATATTTTATAGATCAAGTCTCTAAAATAGATTTTTTTATTTATTTATTTAATTGTAAGATTACAAATTATAAGTTCAATAGATTTAGAACACGGTATAAATATCGACTAGATAGGACGTAACCCTTATCTTTTTTAAATAGCTTTTATTCTATAATATGAATGTATGCAACTTTATACACGTTCCATCATAAGGATGTAAGCTGAGAATGCCGAATTAGTGTCAGTTTGAAAAAAGGAAATGTGAAATTGCGACGAGGAAAAAAGGCTTTCGCGTAATCAATTTTATTTGTTTTTCTTAATTAACTCAATAAATTAATATCATATTGAGTAAATGAGATACCAGTTTTAGCTTTCATGCACTTCAAGGTTGCGTCAATGTAATGCAGGGTTTCCCAAACCATGTGTTCCGCGACAATTTGGAAAGGTTTTATACACTACAACGCATTTAAAGTTGTTGCATTTCATATTGAAAAGCGTGTGCTGATACATCTCCACTGATGTTTATGATGTTTACTATCGAGGTACATGCGGATGACCATCTTTTCTTATCAAGAGGTAAGGTATATTGTTTTTGTCTGACCGGCTGACAAGTCTTGTGAGTTTGATGACAGTTGCCAAGATTGACAGAATGGTTAAATACGTCACGTTAAAAAATATTGTTCAGAAATCAAATAAAAAAAACAGCTTGAAAATATGTGTTGAATATTCAGCTTATCAGTGTTTCACTAAAATTTAAATAAAATATATATGTATCCCAAAGTGGAGCATATGGATCTAAGCAGTGTGAAGATATCCACTCCAAAGATGACTATGGATTTCCACAATATGAAGACGTCTTGATAGATTATTTTTCACGAGAATTGTTTGTCAGACAATTGCCCAACCCAATAGGCATCCATTCCTGCATTTTTGATTTTTTTAAATCCGACATTCCCCGGATTGGTAGGCGCGCATGCTACCAACTACGATAACCAAGGAGACTAATTTTATTAAAAAATTTTACTAGTAGGAATTACCCAACCTAAAAATAAGCTAACTGTTCCGTTAAAATTTCCGGTTTATCGAAGTGTTTAATTGCAAAAAGGTTGGGAAACCCTTTTGTTGTGGATAATACGCATTTTAAGTAAGACATTTGGGTCAACGACTTGACTTGTCCAACCTTTTTCGACCCATCGGAATTCCAGCGTTGCACAAAGGCAAATCTGCCAATGAACTCTGAAACACTTTCATCGTTTTTGTTGATTTCGAGACAGTCCTCCCCCGTATGGCGTTCTCCCGTCGTTGCTGTGTTTCTGATTAAATTATCCATCCACCGCATTATTTATGAAGAGAATCCGGTTGTTTCACTTTCAATATCTGCCGGCCAGCCGACGTGGTGTCGCACATTATTCCGATTTTCGCGAGGACTCAACCGCCGGTGAGTTTATTCATTGCAAACAATCGAATTTGCATTATTGCTTATACATAGTGCGAAAACGGCAATTGTTAAGTGATACGTGAATAGGGTTACCAGACGTCCCGGTATTATATAATTTCCGGCTTTTACATCGACGATATACCGGCATTGTGATAGTACTGATTTTATATAGTTTTATTATATTAAATAGCTATGAAGTATGTGAACTAAAAAATGTAGATTTTTTATGGTGTTATTTCGTTAAATAGTTAATTATATAAACCAACTTACGTTGTCTCCCCGGTAGCGTAATTGGTAGTGTACGCGCCTAGCAATCCAGGGAATCCGAGTTCGATTTCACATCTGTCGTATTATAAAAATCCGAAAATACAGGACCGGATGCCCATTGGGTTGAATAGTTGTCTGGTAAACAATTCTCGTGAAAAGTAATCTGTCTAGAAGTCTTCACATTGTGGAAATCCATATGCTCCTCTTTCGGAGTAGATATCTTCAACTTATGTAGATCGATATGATCTACGTCGGGAGCGGACATGGTATGAAAAAAATGCTCAATTGTTTCGTGAATGATGTATCAAATAAAGTTTTATGTGAATCTATTGTATTTGTTTCATACTTAAGTGGAATGAACGAATAATGTTTAATATAAATAATACGTTCATCTATAGTGAGAATGGTTTTACATAGGTGCTATCTAATGAATTATTTGAATACACTTTTGTGAGGATGGTGAATATAAACAATTAATCTATTATTTATATTTTTATTTGTTCATGTAACCTTATTAATAAATATTTTTGGTATCTGCAATCAATATAATGTTATAATAAATAGTTTCAAATTTAAATTATAGGTAGTAAAATTAAATGGTGTATAACAACACAATAATAAAATAGTATGTAGCTACCAACGCGATGATATGTTAAAAATAGTGTACAATACATTTTCAGTGACTTCCGGCTTTTTTGTGCAAGCGAACAGTGAACAAAAAATCTAATGCGACAATTTTAAATCTTCTCGCTCATGTCACTAAATTAATCCCGCCGAGCTAACGAGAGCTGCAGCGCACCGATGCGTCTCAATAAAATAATAACTTACCTTGGGTCTGCTCTAACCGCGAATGGCGGGACGCGAGACCAGCGACAATCGCCGCTCAGCTGTCAGTCACCTGCCGGGATTCTTCCGCCGCGGTATCGCGACAATCGGCCACAGACAACAATATGTGCATTTCCACGGCGCCAACATGCGCCTATCGGATCCGTACGTAGCAATGAAGTGCTTCGCCAGGACAGAATATGGTGTGTTTTTTTTATTTATTTACATTAACCTCCAATATATAATCTGTGAACAGTGAAAAACGTGAAATTTTATAATCGTACATAAAATAAATAGTGCCCAATCCTGGATAACAACTATAACTAATTTATCAAAATTCGTAAGATGTACAATTTTTTCGGTCGTTCTTTATAGCAATCATTTCATTATGCATTCGCAATAACCCTTATTACTCTATGGTTGACATTTAAATGTCTAATAAAAATCGTTCCATTTTTGAATATCATTACATTATTATTTATAACAATCTACTTTCATTTGTTTTTAAATTCGGTGACCTTTTGAAAATCGAATGTCAATAGTATGCATTCACAATAATTTTCGTTGCTTTTGTTATTTTTATGTTAACCTTGAATTGCATAACATGTTTTTTGAACGGTACTGCGTTTGTTTTTCAGTTTAAATAATATAGTCAAGCAAGTAACATCTGTTTGATTTAATGTACAATCACGCGTTGTGAGATAATCATATGTAATTTGATATAAATCATATATGTAACCACCCGCATATCGAGTGCTATGCTGACCTATTTATAAGAACATTTTCAATATACTGTGATTGACAAAATAATACACAATACGTACATATTTTTTGATCTATTAATATACGGTGTTGTGAATTGTGTATTTTTGCTGAAACGAATTTCACGATTTATAGTTACGTATTCGGAAAGTGAATTTGTTAGTTATTTACACAAAAAAGTATGTAAATATATCCATTACCAGTTAAAATAGATCAGTAAAAACATTTCTAAACCTCCTTAGAATTGATTAGACCTCGTCGACATTTTAAAAGTTTTATTTATTTCAATACGGTTAAGTCTTTAAAGGGGGCTACACACGTCCATGTAATCTTGCGCAAGTATACATGAACGAACATAAAAGTACGGTGACCATATTATAACACTGTTATTTCATTGTTTCCGTTTTACGAACATCACAAGGAGAGTTCAGTTCAGATTTGAGTCTCTCTTACATAAGTTAGAATTACTAATTATCGATTGAATAAATTTACTATTATTTTCATATCGTTTAATATTTTATTACCGACATTTTTTAAATAATGAAATTGTACGTACCACTATTTTAAATGCGTTTTGTAATATAAACTATTAACTTTCAAAACTAACAGTACATTTTGTTGGCCAAATCAATCATTAAGCAATTATAATAATTGAAGCATCCCATATCAATCAATGGTTTATTTGTTCTATTTTATATCGGCAGCTGGCCGGTTTTCTAGTTTATATAAAATACACGTAGGCTTATTTAAAATTAGTAATGTTCTGTTTTCAGGAAAAAATTGTCATACACAAATGAATGTGCATGTAAACTTGAGCGTGTGTAGCTCCCTCAAAAAATAAATAACATCTATTCATTGTAGCCACGTATGCATACATATGCTTGCTATCGTTTAGTATGTATTAAAATTGATTATAAACATAAAAATAATTTCCCCCTTAGCCGAGAAGTAAGCGTGCGTGCTTCGGAACCGTAAATTGCTGATTTGATTCCCACAGTTGTCAGATAAAAAAAAAATATGCAGGAGTAATGGGTTGAGCAATTGGCTGACAACCAATTCTTGTGGAAAAAATCAGTCAGGAACTGTCTTCACATTTCAGAAATCCATATACTTAATTTCTATGGTGGACATGATAATGTGTTGAGCAATTAGCTGACAACCAATTCTCGTGGGGAAAAATTCAACACTTTTTTCATATTTCGGAGATCCATATACTTCAATTCTGTGGTGGACATAGGAATGGGTTAAGCAATTGGCTGACAATTGATTCTCGTGAAAAAATCTTGTATTCATATTGCGGAAATCCATACACTCCATTTCTATAGTAATATCTTCATACTGTACCATATACTCCGCTTTCGGAACACACTTGGTACAAAAAATATGTTTTCTATAATAATAACTTTAATATTGTGCCGGTTAGGTGATTCAATCTCAAGGGCCACAAAAGTCCACAAGTGTTATGGTAGGGTGAAAATAATCGATTATTTTATGTAAGAGAATTAAATATATTGACCTACATACCTCTTTTTGTTTTAAAGTTCGGTTAACTCCGATTATAATTCGTAACTTATGAATTATTCGTTCCAACAAACACACACATAATTATAGGTATTATTTATAACTGTTAAACCTTGAAACGTAATTTATAAGACAGCGGCTAGAAAATTATTAGTGTTTTATGAAAACGTATCGATTGTAGAAAAAAAGAAGAACGTGACCCTCAGTTTTTAAAAATATTTCCGATAATTACTATGTATACAACTTAATACACGTTCTATCAAAAAGATGTAAGCTGCAAATGCCGAATTAGTATCAAAACTTAGCTTTTAGTTTAGTTGTCTAAACTCTCTTTGTAGAGAGATTCTGTATAAGTTCCGACCAGAAAAAGCACTTCCACGACATCAATTTTGTTTTTATCAAATACCTTATTAAATCATCTTTCATCTTTATGCACTTCATCAAATAAATGTTTTTTGTACCTCCTGCAAAATTTGTGGGTTACGTCCTTTTTGTCTTCCTGCCGTCGATTTGTACCATATTTTAAGAGTCTTCAAATGAGCACACGTTTAAATTTAACTAAAATATAATCCATATACCACCTCCAACTAGAGAGTATGTCACTACGTCACTTTTTTCATGAAACTAATAGTTGTGATAAGTTCGATAAAAAAAATAAACGGTCGTCTATTACATGTATTCAAAAAATAAACTGTAGTTAATTTAATATACGAGTTAATATAATAATATTGACAAGTCCAGGCGGATATCCTTTACTGACTAATCTAACTGTTTTGAATACTCCTCTTCCATTTTTATACATAATGACATCATTAATGTGAGTGACAGACACCACCGTCACATATATACAAACGTCATTTGATACACACATTTACATGCCTGTATTAGTACCTAAATTTAATACCAAATAATTATTTCTGTTGATATTTATCAAGATTTTTATTCCGTAAACACGATTGAAATCATAGGTGTTTTACCAATAATATTAAAATAAGTATTGCCTTGCAATCGGTATATTTGGAAATATTAAATATAAGTAATAATCACTCACTGTCTATATTTTAGAAAAACGCTAGTTCAATCTATTCGCGAAAGTATCACATGATATCTTCACCATTTTGTCTACAGTTGCAAATATAATAATTATAAAACATATTTTCGTCTCATTTGTCAAGCATCCTAAGCCCATTTCCAAATACTTTCTCTTTTCCATTATTAATATTTTCCGATGTCAGTTAAACATTCGTACTTCACTCGTTTGAAAAACAATAATCAATCACTGTTTTTTGCCGCGCATTTCTTCTGTTCGTTTTCTCAATTTCCCGCTCTTTTCAACGTATTTTTTTCCGTCTCGGAACGATTTACCAGTGACAGCTAACCGTTTATTTGGCGTACACTTTTGCGCGGTATTCATTCATCCGCAACATCATCCATTTGCCAGATTACGTATTTATCTCGCGACCCAAAAAAACGACAATAACAGAGTTGCTATTTTATTTACAACAATCACAGTTCGTCTCTCTTCATCGGACACTCGATGAGCACTTAGATATATTATAAATTGATGTTATTATACGTAAATACGGTTGTCATTATAACTGACATTGCATGTTTAGTGTAATGCTACATTATTATGACCAGGCCCGTTCTAAGGAACCACGCCGCCCTACACAACGCAAAAATGCGCCATGGATAAATTTTAAATACAAAAAACTGTTTAAATATCAACGAATTATTTTTACTTAACTACTATCAACACAATAAATTAATCACGGTTCTAAAAATGTTCTCAAACTTTAAAAATACAAACTGGGACTTCGCTATAAGAATAGTTTTAAGTGTGAAAAAACGATGGCCTGTCAAATTTTCGACTAGGAAAAGGGACTTCCATTATTGGTTTTACTTAAATAACTCATTGAATCTATACCGCACTAGGTAAATATAGCACCAATTTTGGTATTCGTGCCCTTAAAGATTCTTTCAATTTAACATTTAAATTTTGGCCCAAAATCATAAAATATACGTTTTTGTGCCTCATATAAAAAAATTATATGTGGGTTACGTTCTTTTTCGTTTTCAACATCGATATGATAATAGTTATCTAAATTGTCAAAGACGTGGTATTCTATGAAAAATTTGAACGTCTATAACAAGTTAGAAAAAATGCGTTTTCATTTTGAAATCATATTTGAAAATTCCCGAATAAATGGCGTGATAATATTAATTTATGTTATTGATATGCAAATAATAAAGTATACCAAATTAATTTATTGTATAGTTTGTGTGAATTTATTTCCACAGTTCTTATAGTCGAAAATTGTGTATGTAAAAAAATAAATTTTGGTATACCAATTATAAAATTCTGAAGTTTCGTTACATTTGAAATATGTTATACAACCAATGGAAATATTTTGCAATACTAGGCATCGGTTTAATTGTATGTCTTGGAACAATCCATTCGAGATTTGTTACGAGAGTTTGAAAAATTCGATCAAATCCAATCACTATAAATCAAAATCAATTTTTGTTACTTCTGATGTAACGATCGTGTTTGGCACTACATTTACCATTCATAATTCGCCTTGTAACTAACTGAATAATTTACGTATCAGAACATTTTAAAACAGATATCTTTCGTGAATTATATGCATGATTATTCTTCTTCTCTTATACCATGTACCCACATAAAGTAAATCATATTAGTTTTGACACTGTACAAATGATTTGTCTCTCCGGTAGCGTAGTTGGTAGCGTGCGCGCCTAGCGATCCGGGGAATGCG
>JAGVSQ010011275.1:0-12350 GCA_022683975.1 Rhyacophila evoluta | reverse complement strand
ACACTGTGTAGATCCATATGCTCCACGTTGGGAGCGAACATGGTATAAAAAAATTATATTTAATTTTTAATGCATCTATTAATGACAAATGACAAAAAAGTTAATTTTAAGAGGACAATTGAATCAATATAAAAGTACGTTTGACAAATTGTGGTATTATAGATATATTTTCAAACAAAATAGGTGAAGACAAAACAAGATAAAAAGATCATTAAAATTTTACTTTTTGTCAAAATTCTCTTATCACATATCTCTAATTATCACTTATATGATTAATTAATTTGGTTTAAGATCATAAGTTATCGCCGAATTGCTTGTAGATATGAGGATCTAATGTTTATAGCATTTGCTGTCCTTAACTTTTGTTAACAAATGTAAAGTAGAAGATGTTAGAAATCCTTAGAGATAGAAACGGAAATGTTAATAGATTGATGGTACTAGGTGCAATGTGGATTCTCGTCAAGAGATGTTAAACTACTAGAATTAAACTACAAGTTTTATTTTAATCATATAAAATAGAAATATTTTTCTCAAGAAGTAGATGAGTTTTTCTTTCACGTTGCCTGTTTTCTACAGTTCGCAAGCCGTCTTGTACACGCGGAGTTCACTCACACCATGTCCCCCACTCGGCCGGGCAAGCCGCGAGAGCGAGACCGCAGCACCATCAAAAGTACACTTTTTGTCCTTTTCGCGCCGTTCTTTACCCTTTTGTCGGCACCCCCTCATCCCACGCCGCAGCCACCCCTATTTAAATAATATTAGTTGCACCCCCTGCCTTCCACTACCACTTTCTTCGTCCCTGGCCCGTGCCTTTAAGATGAAGGAGCCGGCATCTTCCGTCTCTTTTTTGCCCCGGGTTGTAGAATGCGTTCAACTTAGGATAAATTATTCTCTATTAAAATGATTTGTCTTACGTTTACCTTCTGAATATTTTATGATTTCTGGGTCTTATAAAGAGGATTTGGCTTTTATATCACGACTTTTGACCAATTAATAATTCATTGCCTCACATAAAGTTTAATATCTGTTATTTATATTTAAAAAATATACATAGTTAACATAAATAAACAACTTTTTAAATTTTTACCTTACATTTTAACGCAGAATAAAGAAATCTCCTAAACATGCACGAGTTATCAATTCATATGTAATTGAAAAAAAATATTTTTTCTTCAGTGGTGGTTCTTATTATTTTCTATTTTATAGGTTCTCTTATTTTTTATTCTCACTTCACTATTTAGTATGTGTACAGAATCTTTCGATTAAACTATAATACATTTTGAACAATAATATTTTTTAACTATTCTTTCTCTCCAACGTATAATATAAATTTCCCATCTGCATGTATCTATGCCGATACATATTTGATTATTTTATAAATGCACTGATTTATCTTATAAATTATGTTTATCAAAATATTTATAACACTTTTAATAAGGAAAGTTAGTAATATTATAAATAATATAATGCATATTAAATTCAAATGATATTGTCAGTTTGATAGTGTCTAAATGAAAAAACATTACTGCGCCGTTGGTAAGAGGCACTCTTGTGCAGACAACTTTTGAATCATCTTTTATATATTTTAGTGATTTATAACTCCCTAGTTCTTTTCGGAATATTTTATTCATTTATAGTAAACTCGTTTAAATTATGCAAATATCATTGTAAATAAAAAATCCTTGCGAATTCATTTCATTTTACTTACAAAAATGCGCTCATCATATTCAAGCGTCCTTGTGCGCCACACAATCAGAAACTTAGCACGGCCTTCAAAAAGGATTTTCATAAGACTAGTAGAAATATTTAAAGTATGAATTATTGTTTTAATACTGACAGAACGTCGTAAAATATACTCAAAATTATTACTAGAAATAGATAATTTTATTTGTATCTCTCGACTTCTATTTGTCAATAATATATTTAACATAATTAATAATATTGAATTTGACATTTTATTTAATCTATTATCTTCATATCTTAAATATTTATTTAGGTTTATTAACGAGTCAAGCGGTTTCTTACTACGATTTAACTATACTTTTTCGAGGGAATAGCAAAGCATTGTTAGTTTTGCCTATATAGTTTTATGCTTCACGATAAGATGGCGCTTACACCTTTTCTCTTTCCATTCGCTCCTTTTGCAAAAGTTTGCTTTGAGAGAAAACCGTTTTATTCTAATGAGTGAGTATATTATATATTATAATATAGAAGGTATATTCATTTAAAAGCATCTACGATAAATGATGTTTTTTTCTACCGTTATAAAATTATTTTTTAGTGTATAAATCAAATGATTTATCTTTATGTTACGATATAAGAATAGAAAATACGCCGAAGTAATTGGATAACAAACAAACTATGGATATTTTTGAATTGTAATCTTAATACCTTCTTATTTTGAAGGATTTATGTTCTACTATATAAAGGAAATCATGCTATGATAAGGACTGGTGTATCTTATAGAGAATTGTTTTTCAAACAATTGCTCAACCCAACGGGCATCCAGTACTGCATTTTTAGATTTAAAAAAAATCTGATAGATGGAAAATCGAAGGCACATTCCCTAGATTGCTAGGCGCACACGCCACCAACTACGCCAACCGGGGAGACCAAATTAATAATATTAATTATTTACTTCATAAGACACGAATGTAAAAATTAGTTACTTTGCGAAAAACGTTAAATAGTAATCTATGTATCTATATATATTTATATTTTTACAATACGTCATACACTAACAACATTTTGCAATTTATCGGTATGTCATGGTTTGGGCATTAGGATGCGCTCGATTAGTTTATTCCTAAAATTTATGTGACAGGATATGAAACACAGGTATATTTTTTAACGCAATTCATTTTTTAAAAAATTGTTTAATAGCATCACCACTATTTTGAAAAAATATGATAACTTTCAAAGCTATAATTTATTCTTAATTTTTTATACTTCATATGTATTACTTTTACCGAATTGTCTGGATTATTTATTCGTTTAAAATTGTCATCTAATATATAAATAAATATCACTTTTGTAACGATTTTTATATAATTCTTTCTCATTAAAAGCCAAGCCAACTAGGTCAACTGTTAAATAAATTTTGAATAGTTTTTTTTTTAAATAGATGTTCTACAAATTACGTTTAGTATAAATATATTTTAATGTCAATAAAGTTGATGTTAATTAAGCATATCATATATGACAAACAAGAATATATGCCCTCTGAGAATGGATCCCTTAAAATAAATAATCTATTTGCGGGAGCATGTCAGGCTGCTAGTAATATTTTAAACTCAATCAAAATGTACACCTTACATCATTAAGACGTTGTTACTTTACGATTACCATAGAAACGAAATGGTCGCTGGGGCGGATTCCAGCCCCATATTCATTAGCTTTTTCCTTCACAGTCTTCTTGTGGGGGTGAAGGATGGAGGTTTGCGTTTAAAAGCAAGGAAGGCTGCTCCAAGCTCGCTTAACCACCACGCCCTGATTTTTTTTTTTTACTTAACCTCTTGTTAGAGTATTCACACATATACATAATAGACACTACAAATCGTAAATATACCTTCTAAAAAGTTATTATTGGTATTCATATACTTGCATAAAGTATATATACGAAACTTTATAGAGAATATCTGTCAATGAAATGAAAAAAAAATTACACTATCTTACGCAAATATGCAAATGTTTTACGAAAGAAAATTGCTTATAATTTTTAATTGGCTTATTTTTCTCGTCTTCTTGGTAATCAAAAGACTACCATGCCCGATCCAATTCACATAGCTGCTGGATTTTGAAAGAATCCAAAGATGCCGACTGAATGTTCAGTAGATTCAACAGTTGTTTGTCAACAAATTCTCGTAAAAAACTTTCTTTAGATTACGGAGGTGTACATTCGGAATGCATGATAAATTCACATTTATTTCAAAACTACATTTTTGCGCGTTTCAAATTAGTATGCTTACATTTCATACTATTTTTTATGTTACTGAACCAATTTAGTAAGTTATATTATAAAAGATTACAAATATAAATTTAAAATATTAAACATTTGTCACCTTAAAAAGATTTTGGTAATTAATCTATCATTTACACAATTTACTTTTATAATGGTTTATTTTTATATAATATACTAAAGGTACAGGGAATCTAATAATTGGTCTTATCATCCTTCTAGTGATTGTATTTGCTGATTTTTTATTCAATCTTATGTCGTATTATTTCAATATATTGATATAACCATATAGCAAATAATAACTATCTGTTTCTTTGATAAAATTGCATGAAAAAAATACAATCAGGAAACTATTAATAGGCATCAAAAAGGTTAAGAAACCCGCGAAAGAGAGAGACCGCACATAGTACAAGAGTGAAAGCAATATAAGTCGTACGTATATTTGTTTTATTTTAGTCTTGCCTTCATATGAGAAGACGGATAAGGCTCTACAAGGGGGTTGAGGATGAATTAGGAGGCGGTTAACATAACACCATGACAATTTTCCCCATGTCAGTTATATTTGTAATACAAGAAAAAATATATAAACATTACTGGCATCTCAACATTGTGCATCATTATTTGAATCTATTGTAAAGATTAAACTCAATTCATTTTGCATTTTTCTCTATCAAAGTTCATTCAAAGCTTAATTTCCAAAGATATAATTTCTATCATATTCTTCTACAAACCGAGAAGTACTCGTATGCGCTTTGGTGCCAAATATTACAAGTTCAAATTTCATATATGTGAATTAAGATGCCGAAAAAATCTGTCATGATACGTCTTTATATATACGCACTGTATTTCTGCAATGAACATTATTTTTTTGTTTGTAAATCAAACTATGATACTTATCATTAAATGAATATTTAACGGTTAAATAAACTTGACACAAAATAAATTTACATGCAAGAAATTTTTAACTATCAATTTATATTTTGTATTTTATAATTATCAGATAATTAAATGGGTATAAATGGGACAGCGATTGAAATTTTTTTTTATTCAGAATCAAATGAGATACAAAATTATGTTGGTAGTAAGCGTAATTGATACTACATTTTTTTTAGATTTATTGGTGATTAGATTTTATTTCGAGTTTTTTGTAAGACGAACTCTTGGAATATTGTTTTACAAAGGATGAAGAAGAGGAAATGTGAAAGTGTGAGGCAGTTTCCTGCAGGACTTGTTGTTTTTATAGTGCGACATATGAGAGTGGTTATGTGTGCATGGGCGTACTTAACCCACATACATATAAGGCGGTTTTTTACTAACTAAATATTTTCCGAAAAAAAATATCGACAATATGTCTTCCAACTATCAACATACATGCGTGGCATCTATTCCTTTGCCACAATGGGATATCTTGCATACAGCTATATTACATGGGCGATAAAATTTTAATTTGTATTTTGTCTTCATATTTCTAATATGAGCCAATATTGATAACAGTTGACGAATGATAAGTCAAAATATTCGTATCTAAGAAACTACCTCTATAATAATACGCCGTATTTAAATCAAATATATATTTTCTTCTCAATAACAAGTTAATTTAACTGCTTAAACTCATACAAAAGTTTTAGAATCTTCAAGTAAATTTCTTTTGTTTGTTAATCTTTTCTATCAAATGACATTAATAAAAAACTGTATAATGTGGTCCTTATTTTTTACAAATTTCTCTTTAAATTATATTGAAATACTTTAATTTTCTTTTCTAATCCACTGCAATTAATTCCGGTAAATATCATCACACACTTATAAGTTCTCATTTCCAATACATGCGCCAACACATACCAACATAAATACTTTACTCTCATAAAGGAACTTCCTTCTTCTGTTCAAACACAAGGACACGTGTATGAAAATACGCCTTGGTATGTATACAGGCGTATACCTAAGTATAGACGCAGTAGCGGTCCAAGTTTTTTCAGGAGAGAGCCCACTTTTATTTATATGTTAACGCATATATTTAAATAAACAAAACCATATCTTGTCATACAAATATTATATTTAGAAAAATATAATATTCACATCATCTTATTTTATATATTTTTAAAACATGACGTATACATCATTATTACGTATATGACATTTCAACACTTACCCTGATCATTGGGAAAATATCTGAAACCGAGAAAGTGCAAAAAAAAATGTTTTATCACGTCACGAAATCGGGCAGTCTTTTGTTTTGTTGTTAATATTAGTTGAAACTTTTTCTAATTATTTTATCACCTCGGTAAAATACGAATAATTTTCATTGTAATATTATTTCTTCTTGAAATATGATATTGGTTCTTAAATAATTCATTTCA
Organism: Rhyacophila evoluta; assembly: GCA_022683975.1. Classification (NCBI taxonomy): domain Eukaryota; kingdom Metazoa; phylum Arthropoda; class Insecta; order Trichoptera; family Rhyacophilidae; genus Rhyacophila; species Rhyacophila evoluta. Next base: position 6,035 of record JAGVSQ010011275.1, on the reverse strand, counting down.
GCAGCAATTTTCATTAAAGCAGTACAATTTTTTCATGTAACTAATGATTTAATTTATTATAATGTTCGATTCTGTTTTTTTTTTTACTTATGAACCAGTTAAATTTTTACCAAAAGTAAATTGCCTACGAATATCAAGCAGATTAATTTTTTCATGATTATAACATGTATGATATAAAAATAAAACCCACTCTGCCAATTATCACTCAATTGATGAAGACACAATGTCACATGCTGCTAGTGCTTTGATATAGTCTTAAGTTAACTTTCCTGACATTCAAAGCAGATTCCGTCATCCTAGATGGCATCATACGCTATCGGCGGAACTCTTCAATAGTGACATACATTGAAAATAAAATATACATAAAGTGGAGACGCTGTGTATTTTTCAAATCCCCGAACCATAAAATCGACAAGACAATGAGTGTTACGCGTACATTTATACACGGACACATTTTCTTATTTGTTAATTTTTTTTTATTGAAAAAGAGTTTTTTTAATGAATTATGTACTCCTTTGCTTAGTCATGCACGTAGATGTGTTCGTACAAGCTTTCAGAGAGCATTCTTGAGTATGCTAATTATTCCGACTTTCGTAAAATTGTTGAATAACTCCGCTTGAAGAAGCAATGTTTGTGTCAGTGAGTGTTATATATGAATTACCTTCGTATTGGTACTCTTATTTTTAAGTTTAAATAATATACTTTTGAAGTTAGACAAAAAAGATCACTTTACCCCTCGTAGTCATCATATATGTATGTGAGGTGAAAAAAGGTTTTACTAATTTTTTTTATATCTTTATTTTATAAAATTAATTATTTCCAGTGATTTCCAGTTCTATGATTTTTTTATAGAACAACCGAGACTACAAACTAATAGACAATCTACCTTTTAACTCAATCGGAGTTACATATTACATTGATAGCATTAATATTTTTATTATTTATAATTTTTATAGCTTTATTATTGTAATATTACGTTACACAAAACTTTATTAAGGATTAAAATAATTGAACGTATCAATCGACAATTCCACGATTTGAAAAAAAAATAGAATTCTATACCTAATTTAAATATTTAAATTTGGAACAAAATTACATCAAACGTGTAATCAATTATTACGAATTATAATATGTAACATGGTTTGGTTATAGATATTTCCATGTGTCTATCAATTTTCAACCCTTTCAATAATGAGATGCATATTGCACAGTGACACCATTATTATCAGTGTCCAGTCCATGCAGTCAAACTAGTTTGACACAATGTATGCGCAACGGCTAGTCTGCGATCAAGTTTTCGTTTAAATAGAAACACTTCATAAATCGGGTGAATCAATTTCGATGAGTAAAAAAAATATTTCTCAACGTCATTTATTAAAATTTAAATAATCGATTTCAGTTTAATTTAACATTGTCATTCATTGTGGTTCAGTGAAAAAAGTGTCAGATTAAAATCAGTGTGGGCTTACATCCCGTAGATGCAAGTAAAATTTACATACTCTGAACATAAATAGAAATATACATTTTAATCGATAGAACAAATATACAGGAATTCGATTAAAAAAATGAACAAAAAAATGTTCATACAAGAATAGTATTTTAACAACAAATAAAATTATTTTACGTTCATTGTTTTGTCAATTGTTACTCTTTATTCAATATCTTTCAAAGTTTCGCATTATTATTATTGTATGTTTGCTCTCAACATGGAGCATATGGATCTACCCAGTGTGAAGATATCCAGTCCGAAAGAGGAGTTTATGGATCTCCGCAATGCGAAGACGTCTTGACAGATTATTTTTTATGAGAATTATTTGTCAGACAATTACTCAACCCAATGGTCACCCAGTCCTGCATTTTCAATTTTTTAAAATCATATATTATCGTTTTTAGCAATATACAATTACACTTTAAATAATCTACTCAGTAAAATGGTCGCATTAAATATTAAATAAAATTAATCGTAATTTAATCAGTTAGTCAACGTTGATCCTCCCTGATTCAACTATTCAACGGTCTAAAATCAGGCTATTCGGAAATATTGACGGTAAACTTTGTTCATTTCTATCGAAACTAGTTATATTTCTAGCTATATTTTTTACTTGAATTAGCATATTATTATGAAATATGAATAAACTTGTTCCCAATTATTTTGAATTGTATATGTACTCATTTCACTTAAAGCAAGCAGCTGATATATATTTACTTTTAAATCGGGTCTATCATATTACGTATGTAAATTAATGTATCATTGAAAAATGCAGAATATTTTGTAGCTTATAATTATCATATGTAAAGAAAATGTTCACTACACGAAAGCAGTGACAGATTGATACGTTTGATGTCTGTTATACTGGTGTTTGTAGAATGTATAGTGTGTATAGTATTTTACATATATGAAAATTGTGTATACTTTACCACAGTTATTTACACCAAAATTCATGCCATAATGAAAAATTTCTAAGATTCATGATTGTAAAGAGCCTCGACCGAATTACTTTTACTTAACTTACTAAATCGTTACTGTAACCGAGTTATCAAATATACACTTCAGTACCTGACTTGACCGATTTAAATCCCGCGGTTGCATAATGATTTTTTAAACATCAAAAATACAAGAAAAACAGGTAGTTCATATTTTTTTATGAACCAAATCCAACGGGACTTTAAATGTCGTCGTCAATATTGCAGGACTTTTTGTTAATTGTGACTTTTCTTATTATGTGCAATCTCTTGTATCAGTGGCACATTTTTCTATCAGCAAATCTGTTTATTTTCAACACGGAACGAATTTATTCATGTCTGCAATGTCAAGGTGCTATTTTTAATTTATTGCAGCAACACGCAAGATGACACATTTCTATGATGGGAACAGTGTGTTGACGTAATCCCGCGAGCGATTACGTAAAAACGTTTCAATTGTAAATTATTTTGAAACAGGTAAGAATTTACTACTTCATACATTTCCGAGATGTTTAATACTGCTTAGAAATATCACATTTATCTTTAGCCTTAGGTTTCAGCATAAGAAAAAATTAATATTTTTATAAAATAATTGTGTAAACATATCATATTAATAAATCCTTCAAAGAAACTATATTTCTGAGTTTTATATTTTTGTAAAAGTAACGTGTTTTGTCTCTCCTGTAAAATTTTATCAACACAAGATACGTGTTCCTGCAATTTTGGCGACGATATGTTTTTATGAAATTGTATTACCTTTTATTAATTAGTATATATTTCACATTTTTATGTGGTATTTATTTTAATATTTGAAAGCCATTATTTGTATTGATATCAGCTTCTTTCTTAGATTCTGCGGATTCTTATATTGAAATGATTCATCTAAACATTTATTTTTTACGAGAATTGATTTTCAGCCAGTTGCACAGTTTATTGGGCATCAATTCTGCATGCCCATATTAATACAGTTATGGAATTTAAACTAGTGACTTCTCATCTAAAACCTTCGTTCATTTATCAGCACGTTTACGATGATGGCTAAATATTTTTGGTTATAGCTGATATGGTTTTTATATTATTGTGGTGTTGTATTATATGAAAATCACGTTATGTTTATTATGTTCATTCAAGTTATATTGTTCCTTCATAAGTATCTAAGTATAGCTCAATCTTATTATTCCTTAGAAACTGCCAGAAGCAACGAAGTTGTACGAACCATTCCAGCTAGCATTTGTCATTAGGGTGCACGATTTTCTTAATTTGCAGTCATTAACCCCTCCCCCAGTGAGGCTGCACTCACTCCAGGAATATCTGCCTCCCTCAGCCTCTTGTTCTAAATAAGATGCCTCCTCTTCTACGCCACCACGCGAAAGAGTTACGACCAAACTCTGCCGGCGCTAAAGCGAAGTAATATAAAGTCGAGATGAAAGACGTTCTACGAACCTGTGCCTGTGCTACGTCGTAGATTCAACGTAGAGGTGTTTGAGTAAATAAGACAGTCCTCATATATTTAAAACGATTTCATTTGTATATTTATTTCTACGTTATAACAATTGATAAATTCATATACTTAATATTAATACAGGTTCATATTATTCAATTCAATCAAATAAAACTGAAATCTCTGAAACAGTTAAAATATTTTTTTTTATAGACTGCAGGACTGGGTGCCCAATAAGTTGAGCAGTTAGTTGGCTGACAATAAATTTTCTTACGCTAAAAAACTTTTAATACAAGTCTTATCAATGTGGATATCCATGTATAATCCGTGTCTGGAGTGGTCATCGCCACACTACATAGACCTATACGCTCTATTTTTGAAGTGGATATAAGTAGTATAAACAACAACAAAAAATTTGAAACATCTTTGGTATCATAATTCAATTTATTTATTAAGCCATTGTTGAATATTATTTTACTCAGATAAGATAAACATTATTTGTAGTTGTTTCGTGTTTAAAAATATTTAAATTATAATAATAATCAAGTTATTTATTAGTATTTATATGTTCAATAGACATAAAATAAAAAAGGTTTTAAGTTTTAACTTTATATTGTGTGACAATTTATTATTCAACGATTAAATAAAATATCTTTATATTATTTTGTTTTATATTTGTTTCCATTATTTTACTTAATAATGTTTTCATATTTTCAGACAAACAAACGCTCAAAATATTTAGACTGAGTTCTAATGTGCAGATGAAACAATATTAAAATACTGTAATATATTCCGTTTTCAACGTAAAGCGAGTTGAGTTCGCATCTCGGCGAGGCAGCGACAAGTAATTATGATCAAAGAACCGGATGTCTTCCAGTTGCCGCCTTTCGTGACTCTACAATCTGTTTTCCATCGTTCGTGCGCAATGACATGGAGTTGTATTTACTCACAGAAACATTTGATCACTCATGTTAAAGGCACTACCAGACGACAAAAACTACTCCATGCAACTGTTAAATTTACTAAAGCAGAACTTAATCAAATAGTACTCCATGCTAAAATATATATTTTTTTTATAATTCTGTCCTTTACTTACCAAATTTTCAAGCTCTAGCGTTTACCATGACGTAGCAAACATAGCAATCGTAATAAACGCGAAATAATCGTTACCAATAAATACCGACAAAACTTATATTCTAAAATTGAACCAGCAGATTGTAAAAATGCGAAAATAGCTTAATCAATCATATTTAGAAGAATGTATAAGTTAGATAACGTGCACCTTACAAGTAAAAAAAAACCGATGAGATAAACAATCGGAGAATTGACAGGTCTTGTTTATTGTTGTATCATGTATTGATTTGTATCAAATTGTATCAAATTGTATCAATTTCAGATCTGTAAGTATTATAATCATACAACAATCTTTATTTTAAATATCTTCACTTAATCAAATTGTACATTAAAAAAAAAATAAACAACCAAGACTATTTTCACGAACATATTAAGAGTTTTATAATCTATTCAATTATAAGCCAATAAAATAACCAACTCGATTTCATAATGTTACAATTTTGTTTCTTAATACTTTCAGTGTACTATGAAGCACTCTTATATGGGTTTAATAATACTACATTAATAGAAACAACGGCCCTACACTGATCGGAAGTATATAATCTATTTACGGGCAATCAATTTTAATACACTTATAAATAAATATCTACAGAATCCTTAGTGAAACTTGCACCGTTAATCTCAAATAGTAAATAGTTGTAATACTACAATCATCTGTTATATAAATGTGTTTATATTTTGGAAGCATTTTTCCAGCAGTACTATTTTTGACAATGCTACATTAGCTTTAAAACATGCTTATCTTTATATTATAATAATCCTTTTTGACAGATTATTTTCACAACGAATAATTGCCAATCAGTCGCTCAACCTCCATAAAAAACTCAATAGAAAGTCTTTAGTATACATAATTTAACACTTCATTTTTCACTTGAATTTATATGACTATATCTCCCCGGTTAGCGCAGTTGGTAGCGTGCGTGACTAGCAATCTGGGGAATTCGGGTTCGAATCCCCATCTGGTGTTGGATTTTTTAAAATCTAACGATGCAGGACT
>JAGVSQ010011274.1:0-12352 GCA_022683975.1 Rhyacophila evoluta | reverse complement strand
GGCGGCACGTGGTGTCCATATGCTCCACTTAGGGAGCGAACATGGAAGAAGAAGTGTAAATCGAGTAAATAAAGACACTAAAAAAATTTAAATTATTAAATACAACTTGATTCTACTAACGCTGCAATGACTCGAGCGAACGTCAAGGAATATAAATTTTTTAAAAGTCTGCCGGTAAATTATTATCTTATCTTTGACCTTTTATGAAACACCGTTTGCCCAATATGTATAATTATACATTTATACAGATACTGAGGCGCGAATTCGTATGATTACAACTTTCGATTAGTGTCCAGTCTCATAAGTTTATCTTAAAATAAATTGTATACGTGTGCATGACATTGTTTCGTTCTAAACAAAAATATAATTAAGTACCTCGATAAAACATTCTTTATTTAAAAGCTGTGCACGTAAACAAAACAGCTGAAGTTCTTATACACGCCATCTTGTTTTTGTTTTTCCCGCGCAAGAAGATTGATGGCTTCCCGGAATAAATGAAATTCAACGTGCTTGCACCGTTTTTTGCCCCTCCATTGCTTAATTCATTCATTAAAAACCATTCGTGCACTACAGTATTCAAAATATTTATCCTCGTACTTTGAAATCGTAAATAATAATTTAAAATGTCATCGTGCATAAGTTGAAAACGATTTGAAAAGTTTACAGGACAGAAATTCCTTTTCCAGTTTGATATATGAAAGCTAAGTGACATCCGGTTCAAAATAAACGCTCTTGAGTAAGTTTTAATTTAATGGCATAAAACTAACTTGTTGGTGGGCGTTCTAATCTACCTATGTATATTTAATCCAATAATATAACGTACAATCGTTTGAACAGATGAAATTTACGACCCTTTATTTAACTATTTTTTCTTTAAATGATGAGAAGCGAACGAATACAGTTTGTGGCAACACACGTTTCATTCACGATTCAAATGAAAACAAAATGATTCTGAGATGAAAGAATTTAGAATGTGATAGATGTAACTTAAACTTTCAAAAAACAAATACAATAATTTCAATAAAAAAACACTTACCATGCCACAAACTCGTTGAAATGCAATATGTTCCACTACGAAAGATCCAATAGCTTCGTTTAGAGCTTTTATAATCAACCAGCGGTTATTCATTTAAAACTCCTTAAATGGATATTGGGAATAAAAATGATCCCAACATCAAATTTTCATAGTCAAATAAATACACCCGTTTATATAAAATATGAATTCAATTTCAATAAAAATAAATTATTGTGTTTTATTTTATCAACTTAATATCTACATTTTAGTTTTAATTTCAATTACAGTAAATTTCCTAACAACTCTGCATTTGACATATACGGAAGCGATAGGTATCTGTAAAAATGCAATATCCTGTTCTCTTATCATTTCCTCGGCATTCATTTTTTTCTATTTCCAATTACAATCATGTCCGTTACATTTTTTCAGGGTTAAAAACGGAGTTTTTGCGAACGGTTAAAAATCGTATTATTTTCTGACAATGGCCCATAATTTATCTACGTTATGAATTATATATTATTTGGAATGACGTCGAATATCCGATATGTTTCTATGAACATGCACAAATTGAAATAAACAAAATAATGTAATACATACACTGTTTAATTAGTAGCTATCAAAGACAAATGAATAATTATTTTTTTAATCAAATCTTTTTAATATAATGTTTGTATTGTGAATTACATTGTAATAGTGAGAATTGCTAATCAACGAATTGCTTAATACATGCAGTATCTAGTCGTATTTCTTTAAATTCTAATAATTCTAATATGGAGAATTTGAACTACCTACTCAAATGGCGAAGCGACCACACTTATCAGTGCACTACCGAGATGAACATAATATATGTGTTTATCATTTCGTTTTTGTTTTCACTACGTGGAGCATATAGATCTACACAGTGTGGAGATGTCCAGTCTGAATATAAACTATTTGGGTTTCCGCATCTTGACTGATTAATTTTCATGCAATTTCAGATTTTTTTTAAATCCAGCATATACCGAAATCGATTTGAACTTTCCTGATTCGTGTTGTGCATGCCCATCTCTCGGCTACCGGGGAGACACGTGTATTATTTACGTAAACTTTTTTAGTATATTAAAATATTGTCAATGGCAGATTAACAAAATAAGTAAAATACAGCATAAAAAATATTTCCCTTATAACATCCATCGCAAAATGTTAAATATAGATATTTTTAATACTATTATAATTGCTTATCGTCTACGCCATATACTGCTAAAGCTCCAGTGGGCGTAGAGAGCTTTGTAGGCAGGTCTACGATTCGTAACTAAAAATAAGCTTTATATTACGCAAGTCGAAGATGGCAGGTATATTCAATTTATCAATTATTATTCACCCAATCTAAAAGCTCACTAGAATACTACAATTTTCCAATTAATTATGTTATATATTACATGGAACCAAATAGCTGAAATATAAATAATTGCTTTTTGACCGATTTTATTTCTCAAATATTATATCTAATAAACGCAAAAAAATATACAAAATAATTATTGTTAAACATTAGCCCTTTCAGTGAGCTAATTTTGTATGTTTTAAACGCGAAAAATTTTCACCGCTATCAAAATTCAACTAATATCATAAAGTCAATCAAAGTGAATATGCCGATTTGTAAAAAATGCCCTTCTATTTCCAAACAACGAAGAAAATACGCTGAAAAGTTATTGGAAAAAATGTATGTAACATAAGCACATGTGGCCGCTCCCATTTCGGAATCAAACGAGCACTTGAGAACAAATTTGAACCTATATGACTGATGTGTGTGATATTTTATGTGTTTCTGTGGACATCACTATAAATAATCGTTCGTTTCTTTACAAATAATAATTATAGCAAGAGCATAACGGTATTTTTCAATGGTGAAGTCATTTTTTCGTAATATTTACGTATTTTTTAGCATAAAAATATAAAAAATAATTGTAATGACTTCCAAATATCATTCATAAATGTATCTAGTAGTCATATGAAAAGAAATAATAACATTTTCATTAAAAAATAAAAGAATGGCTTTGAAAATAAGGCGACAAGGCGCACAGACGTATATGTACATTCATACTCCTCAAAGAGTTAATAACTGAAACAGTAATAAGACTAAATTATCTATTTGAGGATTCTACTATAAGTTTCGTTCGACCTTAAGACATCGATTATTCAAACTGAACATTTGAACTAATTATTTCTCGCCATGGTTGCATTTTGGATACAATTTTACTTCAGTAAACTTGCTAATAATTATAAACAACTCAAGTGACTATACATCGTTGATAATTTATACTTCAATATTTTTAATAGTGGTATTTGTAAATCTCGATAATACCATTCACCTTTCCCTTTTGATTCGTGCTATAAACGTCTCACTGTATCTTCGTTTTGACGTTATTATTAAAGTAATACAATGAATTCGTTAGTAATCGATTATTTAATAAGGTTTGAGTATAAAAAAAACTTTTTGAAAGATGTTTAACATGGTAGCAATTGCAAACAAAAATACTGTAAATTTTAAGGTAATGTAGCATTTCTTACGAAAGATACATTTTTAATATTACTTACCTTCTATGCAATGTTAATTTGTTTCTGAAACAACCACCAGATGCTATAAAAAGCTCACACAATTTCGCGAGAGAGCTTTGGCTGACTTGAATAAAATTATGAAAACATTAATATTGTATTAAATTAATAATTTAAGCCGGGATGCCGAAAAAAGTAAAACATAAAGTTGAATATTGTTTTTGTTAGTACCGGACGTTCATGCATTGTTACTTGATCTAAGAAAACAAATAGGTATATATTTTCATTAGTTTAAGTGGCTGCTTTACTTGAGTAAATTAGCATAGTTATATAGTGTAATAAATTGTATAGAACATGAGTAATATTATAATTTATTTAACGCATTGATTGATAAACGGTAAATACAATTGTAATTTAATTAAATATAGACGCAATTGAAAATGTTTTCTAGTTGTGCAGAAATTGTTGACAACGTTGACTACTACCTTTAAATATCTATATTTAGTAATAAATGTTACATAATGGCAGTGTGTCAGAGCATAATAATAAATCTGTTTTTTATAAACTTTCTTTCGCTTTTTTCATTGTCAGTAACATAAAAAATACTATTTAGGGATATGTTCGACCTTTAAAAACATCGTTTTCTCAGAGATTCCACACTACGATAATACCGATTAAAAAAATAGCCCTTAGTATTGTAAAAACCAACAAGTAAAAATTCACAACCTCATAAAAAATTCTTTGTAAGTATACAACACTTAATTTTTTTATGAGACTTCAAAAAAAGTGCCAGATAAAAAAGTGCCACTACAAAATTAGTCATGTAGTATTACACCTTTGACTTTCTGTTGACATTTTAAGTATGTATTTGACCACTAGATCCTATGACAGATTAAATCACCTAATGCGAAGACACGGTTGCGTATAATATCCAAATATATTTATAGAAATAATAAATGTCTATCGACAAGATTATCCATCAAATGTTTGTTTACAAAATATGAGAGATCAGCACTATATTGTGTATATACGCTCCTGGCAAAGGCTTAGTATAATATAATATATTAAGTTACCCCGTACAATTAATATATACATATATATTATACCATGTTCGATCGCAAAGTGGAGCTTATGGATCCATACAGTTTGAAGATAATCACTCCGAAAGTGAAGTCTATGGATATCCGCAATGTGAAAACGTCTTGCCATATTATTTTTTACGAGAATCGTTTGTCAGACAATCAACCTAATAGACAGCCAGTCCTGCATTTCCTAATCCGACAGATGCGGAGTCGAGCCCGTATTGCTAGGCCCGCACGCTACATTACTACTATGCTAGCCGGGGAGGCAATTAATATATTGTATTTCGATTGAAAAATTAATATATTTTGAATATTTTACACTTAAGCATTACTAAAAATGCGTACCATTCACCGTCTCCATTATTATAGCTGCTTTCGATCAGACGTATCCCGGAGCTCTGATATCGAGAAGCGATCTACTTTATTCGACACGATTTTTTCGCGAGTGCATACAAAGTACCAAAGACTTAAATGAGATGGATTTAATAAAAAATACAAGTATATTAAAGAATTTTACTTCGCCAAGGAATTGGGTATGTGATGTGATTATCATGCTCGCCATTTGACGCCGCAAACATTTAAAAACCAATAACAACCAGTTCGGATGGTCCTATGGGTCCATCTTAACTATTGAGTGTATGTTTCAGTTTCATTAGTAATTTGTTACATTTTATCGATCAATAGTTGCGTGCTATTTTTGTGCCACTATTAAATGGCGCGTTGCCAGACATCTGAGTAAGTTGTTGTCATCGGAATCGAGGTTTGGCAACGTTAACACTTTTTATCTCTTATAGAAAGCGTAAAATGATACGCCGATTTGTGCAAAAAATCTGTTAATATGATAATACATTATTCTATGTTACAATTCCATTACCAACGGATACGCCAATGGACAATTGAATTTCTAGATATTTTAAAATGTCACCTACATTTCAGTAACAACAAATTACCGAATGTGTATTATATGACATTTTGGTAAAATGTTTTTAACCCAAGAATAAAACTACGTGTGTATTGATACCAAAACGACTCGTCCTAAATTACGGAGAAGCAAAATTTATTTTGTATATGTTCCTGCTAGAAGGAAATGTTACATTCACAGGTAAACTTGATAATTTATTGAAACGTAACGACGCGAAGGAGGATTGATGAAATCCTTTACAGAGTATGCACTCGTAGAGTAAGAAGAATGATCTTTTTTGTCGACCTCTTCAATGTGTGTATTCCAAATCTTCATTGTTTTCTGAAAAACTATCGGATCTTAGCCTTATTTCGAATATACATACTCGTCGCAGGATGACAGCCTAATCAAATCGTGTAGATACAACATAGATAAATTAAATGGTCGTATTATTAATCGAATAAGCTTTCGTCTAGTAAAGAATGATTTATTTATTTTACATGTTGTAATATTAAGTTTAATACATCAGCAACAAGATATATATGATTATAACAAAATTATTGAAATATAAAAAAGAATAAAGAAAGAATTAAAATATATATATACAGAAGGAAGACGAGATTTCCTACCAAGTATTTTAGACAGACCTTATCCAAATAACGTATATAATAGCATCAAGCAAAACACACTCTTACCTAGGTGGAAAATATCGATATCCGAGGCAATCTCGTTAAACATCACCATTGCCCTTTGCATTGGCATGACTACTGGCAGGATACTCCTGCATTTAGAAATGAAAAACAGCTGATGTTCCCGACTTCTTAGGTAGTTATCAGGGACGTACAGACCAATATCGTTCGTGATATTAGCCAGAAATGCCAACGATAGTTTTGTGTCTATACCTTTTTAAAAATAAATCGCACAGAGAATATGTAAGGTTAGGTATATGCAATAAGACGTTGTCAATTCTCTTTGTATTTTTTTTTAATCCGGCAGTTTTTTTTAAATAGTGTCTAGGAATAAGTGGGGAGGTTTTATAATTTATAAGATTGTTTTATTAAAAATACAGTATAATCCTGTTATAACGAAACTCGTGGGGCCACTCGTCTTCTTTCGTTACACTGAAATTTCGTTTCGAGTTTGAAATAGGCATATCTTTTTTCTGGGCCGCCATATGTTCATTATACTGGAAATCTCGTTATTTCGGTATTCGCTATAACGGGATTTGACTGTTACTAGAAATGGTTCTTCACGATCAATTTCTCGCTAGGATTCTAAGATATTAAATACCATCGTTGTAACATTCGTTATTGTGTCCCAAATAATATTGATTATGATCAATCATTAAACTTATAAATATGATTATAATTTTAACAAAACTATCACTAAAGCATTATAATTATGTCACATGAAACAAAGCCATCGCACTAACCACAATTTATCGCTGTTTCATCATATTACTAGTACTAAATGTTTGTGATTTATGCAGATTATTTCGTTACGCTTTATGTAAATAAGCAATATTTATGTAAATTTCTGAAATGACTTCATTCTCGCATCACTCAAGTCATTATTTTAAAAATATCAATGGCGAAATAGTTATTATCCTCTTTTAAAATACAACATAACAGTTCCATGCTAGAAGTGTGTACTTTTTTTTTTAGAAAGAAGATAAGAATAACCACTATAAAAACATATTTTTAAAATAAAATGATTTATCATTTTGTTTAACTGAAGTCCTTAAAATATATTTAGATTTAATTTTATTCTTTTTAACCATTTCCACAATGAATGTATGGCATAGTGATATCTAATCTGACTTCGCCAATCGCTTTATTCATTAGTCAATTTATGCCTATATCTTTGATTTTTTTGGCACCAAAGCGTACTGGCCAACAAATCGGCCAACATGGCGACAAATCTATTAATAGCAGTAAAACGTGGCAACCACAATATCATTAAGTAAAACTACATATTGAGATAAACATAAGTTTTATTAATTAATTGTTTTTTAGTTTAGTTTTCTTACATACATTTAATTGACAGCACAATTTGTATTGTCCTGTTTTATTATTTAAACAATCACTCTAAACAAACTAAATCTCATCAGCTAATAAAAAGGGCAAATTTCTTTAACTTACGATTTTTTACAAAATCCCCATTACTGGCTAAATTCAAATAATTTATAAGCATTTATTTTAATATTTGTATCCTTGCATTTCTCGAGACTGCCAGTAGTCGTTATATATTGGTAACCGCTAAAAATGAAGCAGTTAATATTTTAACAACACTAAAATTATTGCTGAGAGTCGACCAATGTCACATCGTGGCGTTTTATGTCGCCATTACTATGGGCTCTATTTTATGCGTTTATGACATTCATAAATGTTTTACACAATTATAAAGACCGTTGAAAATTTTCATCTGTGGTCGTTTTATGCAATAAAACATGATTATATATTATAAATACAATAATAATCTATACGTTTCCAAAATGTCAATACAGAATTGACGACAACGATTTTGGATAACGCTCTAGTATGCAGAAAACTGCACCGTAGTAAGTTAACTTCATGAACACGCAGATTTGCTTTCCTTGCCACAACTAGCTGCATTTTTGCACCAGTTAGAAGGGTGTATACCGTGGCATGGTCTTGAAGTGAAGGAAGTAGTTCGCCTTGACATTCCCTCTAAAGTGCATGGATCATATGAAATGATCTTGTGGAAAGAGAGAACCGTTACAATTGATTATCAAACGGATTCTAAAAGCTCTTCCCTTTATTCCGTATATGATGAAATGACCTGTATGTCCAAGATTATCTCAGTTACTCGCTTTGCACCCTTCCAGGTCATACCAACATCCCGTAGTTCTACACGATTTCTTTCATATAGCCAGTATTCAAATGCCTTTTAAGAGGCCGAACTTGAAGAATGTGTAGGCTAGGTGAAAACTTTTCCCAAATATATCCAGTGGATAGTATCCAACGATCTTGCAAAACACTGTAATCCCTCTAGTTTGAAAAAAATCAAGCAAGTTTTAGGTTCTCTGCAGGCTTGTGCAGTACGTCTACAACCACTACCTCCCTACAAACAGTTGCAAAATAACGACTATTTAATACAATATTGTTAAATAAATTGTGTTTTATTTCGAATGCATACTCGTTGCCGATTTTATGATTTGTGAGACAGAAATTTCGCAACGCGAACTTTGCAAGAGCTCAATATAAATTCGAAAGTTGATCCGATGGAACCACCAATATAATCTTATCGATTGCCACAAAGATTTATGGCAGCGTGATGCATAGAAGTTCGGCAATAAATTATCATTCTTTACGACTTGTTATGAGAAATATTTTGCTACGATTTTAGAAAAAAATGCAGCCTCTGGGAGCCAAATAAAATATAGATTTTTCACTCTCAAGAATGCGACTGGTTTTTCACATAAATAACATTATTCATTCCTTAATCAAGATTATAAAAAAAAACTTTTATTAGTATATTTATATTGAAAATACTGGAAAGGAATATGAAATTAGTTACTGAATGAAAATATTTTTTGAAGTTCTCAAAAGACTGTCTAAAAATAATTTTCTTAAATCAGCTATTGTTGCCAGCAAAGTTCAATTATGGATCTATTAGAATAAGAATCTTACCAAAGATTTCTCTTTGGGTTTTAACAGTACATAAGATACAAAATTAATATGGCTAAATATAAGTTTTCATTTTTTTCGAATACGCTGGAAATCCGGATCATATTATATATCATTGCTGATCATGGTTGACATAATTGGTTGCCTTGGAAATCGTGATGGCAAGTGCGATCGCTTTGGCATTAAAGGTCACGAGCTCAAATCTCGTACCTGCACAAAATATTTGCAATTTGAAACGTATAATAAGATTGTGTACGATTAACGGATAATTAATTCTAGCGAAAAACAAACTGTTGATGTACGTCTTCATATTTTCGAGATTCATATAATGGATATTAGGAGTGATAATAGAAAACAAACTTCATTATAATAATAGGTGGAAAATCTACTTTCTATGTTGAAAAGTAAAGGACAATATAATCAGTAATTCGCATTGCTGTAATCAGTATCTTGCAATAAAACATATAATTTAAGGATAGATAGTTTTTGCATGAAGATATCTTGTGATCTAAAGGAAATATTGAACAAATGAAGACAAATAGAAACATAAATCTTTTAGTATCAATTTCGAATATGTGGAGTATCCAGTACTACTTTAAATCCGTATTCTCATAAAAAAACAGCTGTGGAATACAATGTGAAACACTTTCTTTCAAAATAGTATGTTGATCAAATATTATATTTCAAACGTTTCATATGACTACTGTCACAACCTTGGTTCCACGTGTATTTATTTATTTATAATCACGCTATTATGGCCACCCTCTGGCCTAGGCTGTGTTTGAATATAAACAAATCCATCTTATGTTTGTTTATTATAATTAAACATTTATCTGTCAAAAATATTGACACATCTCTATGTTCCGGTAAGCTCAATGTCAACATATTTCAAATAAATCTCTCCCTCTTTTGTCTGTGCGAAACTGGATAGACTCGTTTTGTATTCAAACAACAAAATGTTTTATTTATTTGGTATGAGTTTTAACATGTGAATAAACGTGGGCATTCCGAAGTATTCTGATCATATCGCGTGGGACTTGGCACCATTGACCTACACTGCAGTGTTTTTGTTGGGATTAGAACCTTACTATAAATTTATGGGATGATAACATTAAATTTGAAGTTTTGAAATAACACCAAAGTCATGATCTTGATGAAAACACGTGTTAAGAAAATTTCTTATGCAGCAATGTGATATTTTTTTCGTTTTCCCATAACCTAACCTACCTCACCAGTTACCTGCACTCATTGTTTCAGCCATTTTGCATGAAATGTCAAAGTTTGCAATAATACGCGCATGCCCTTATTCAAGAAAGAAATACACACTGCTAAAACGTATTCTAATATTATTTTGCGCCCTACCTACTCATTTTTTAAATATTTTTTTAGAATATTTTAGAATAGCATGACATACTTAATTCAGTTTTAATTTTTTGGCGCATGATCCTTTATTTAATTCAACGTTTCGATTTTAAATTTTATTCAATTCAACTTAACCTAACGAATCGAGTAGTTCCATATTATCTTCATGTAACCCTTTCAAAATGGATGGACCACATACTGCAAATACATACCGCCTTGAAAGTGTCTAATTCATGTCTTTCCTTTTTCGATCCATGGGAGTCATATCTCCTTGAACCGACTTATAATTTTTACAAGATGTATTAGATGGAATAGAAACCGCTGTCATTTCATGGGAGGACACAATTTTATCGGAGGTGATATAAAATTCTGTTAGGCACTGGATGATAGCCATATCCTTCACATTTGGATCGAATATGGTTGAAATTTTGCATTACGGCGTACACATCGCGTATTTATAACACAACAGCGAGATTTGCCCAATATAATACTATCTATAAGCTCAGGCATAAGCTACTTTACAGGAGTGGCCTTAAATATATCATAAATATCATATTAACACCGTATTAATCTCTTTATATTCATCTAAGATATTTCCGGATATGATAGAATATTATATCAATATAACTGCTGATTCAAGAGTCTGGTGTAAATATTACACACGAAATCTTTCAATTATTTCAAAAAATTGTTACCCATAGCTACCTTCCATGACTATCTTCAAAGATTGGAAACGGGTTTCAGAAAACAAAACGCAAAAATGAATAGTCTGAACTCGATCATATGCTTTCAACGCGGGTCCGTCTTTATACCTTATTCCGGATTCGTGATTTGTGGACAAAACCGTGTATCGCGTTCAGACAGATTTTTCGTCATTTTTCACGAGTAATTTTCCGTAATGCGGTAAGTGCGTCTGATTTTGCTCCTATAAGTTCTTAAGCTACGTAAAAGTCGATTGGTTTTAAAGCACAGTCATGAAAAACGAATTGTCATGTGAACGGTATGTTAGTTTGCTTCTGCGAAGACACTTTCAGAACTCCTAAAAAATATAACTTACAGTAAACGAATGCGATATTTTATCAATTAAGTATCATCTATTTTGACAGTTACCAGTTTTCACTAGCTCCGAAGCCCTATAGCAAATTCATTCGATTATGTTTAGACGATTGCGTCACCTTCTAAATGTTCGTCTGACCTCCAAATAATGTCAAACGCTCGCTCCGCTTGCACGTGCTTATACGAAAGAATTATTATTTGTTGTTCATTATTGGATTGGCACTCGATATAATTATTATAATATTTATTTATGCTGGAAATTTAATTGATATAAATAACAATAATAGCTAAACCTTCCAGGAAGAGGCGAAACCAAATAAATATATTACTATTTTAAACGTAAATATTGATCAAAACAACAGTGCCACTATTTTCTATTAGCTATTTAACGAATGTGTATTAAAGGCATTGAATAAATGAGCGATAAATTATATAGTACGATGTACTTCCTTAATAATCGATAAAATATATAAGATATTGTTATCAATTCAATTTAATTTGTTTATTTGTTGGACGCGTTGAATAAATTACAAATTATTTTAAGTATAGGACTTCGATAGAATGGTTTAAAAAACTTTACATAAACAATAACAAACAGCCAAAAAGGTAATGTGATGTTTTTACAAATTTTAAGTTTAAGACGTTCATAATACGATTTAAAAATGCTTTTGTCAAAATAACGTTACACAAAAATAACAGGAGAACGAAATTTCGTAAAGAAATGGTTAAAAAATAAAAATAAAGAGACAAATTG
>JAGVSQ010011273.1:0-12353 GCA_022683975.1 Rhyacophila evoluta | reverse complement strand
CATTTTTGGATTTTTAAAAATCCGACAGATGGGGATTCGAACCCGCATTCCCCGGGACCTAGTATTATATAAATATTACACCTATGACACGTAAAAAAATCTTTCTTTTTCATTAACTAGGATGAGTGAGCCCCAGCAACGCGTGGTCAGGTACAGCTAGTTATGAATATGATAATTACATATATTAACCATTGAATAATAAAGTTTTAGTGGTTGCATTTCAATTATTATTATAATAGACGAATAGATACAATTTCTCAACCAATTTGAATGGTTAAATATGATAATAAATCAAGATTCTTCATTTTTATTTGAATTGTATCACTGGGACCCGTATTATTACGCGATTGTGTACTCTAGCGGCTATTTGCCGGACTCGAAACGTTTTGTGCCTGATACTATAAATATTTTGAGCGCCAACTGTAGTCAAAGAATACATTTTTATCAGAAAACCAGAAATATTTCTGGCTCTATATTTCGTAAATATCGTCACTCATCATATTAATTTAAAGCGTGTTAAGGTTATCCTACCCTAGACTATCATTTTTCGACCGAAATCGTCTTATTTGCTTTAGTTTACTTTTTTTTAGTTCAGAAAAAACATTTTAAATATTTTCGTAAATTGTAAGTCAGTTTATTTATGGCGATGAAAATTTTATTGCATTTTTTCTCAAGCATTAAAAATTAGCACTGTCCTAGTTTTAAGTGATAATTATATAAACTGTTACGATAATATAATATCGAGATGTTGATAAATTGATTTTGCATAGAATGTTGGTACCATAAATAAAAGGAAGTGTTTTAGAAAATGTTAATTTTCGCAAACGTTAAGCGCATTTTGCGAATTTGACAGAAGTAGCCCGCAGTAAAGGGTTAATTAAAATAAAAAAGACTTAAAGCTGAAGAATATATTTGTCATTAAAAAATATCAGAATTAGAATTTTATTTATACTTGAGAGATTATTTGCAACTAGAATACAAACTAAATTATAAATCAAAGTGAATTATTCAATTTGAAACGTAAGTATATGAACGTAACTTATTATTGATTGAAAAAGTCATTTCAATTTGTGATTTCAGTAACATTCACTAACATCTTAATACAAATTGAGGTTATATTTCAGGAAAGGTAAGAAACCCCTGTTATATGGTTTGATCTTAACCTAAACCTTTCAGTGGCTGGGCGGAAATTGTCGAGAGTTTACGACATAGGCGTACAAAATGCGTAATATCAAAAGATAATACTGCTATAGTGTAAGTAGCTAGATCTGATGAAACTTTTACGAACGCTTTCGAAGGCATTCTAAGAAGAAGCTTTTTGAGCTGAAAAATATTGAATATATGTAGTTTAGACACGTGTGTATTTACACTCTATATTTGTTGAGCTTTTATAGTTTATCTAATTATTTATTAAATTATTTAAATTACAGTTGATAGGAGTATCTTTAAATTCCATTTTATAATATTATAATCATTTGCAATTTGGTAGAAATTTTAGGCTCATTTTTTCTTGCTGTAACAAAACAATTGGTGAAATAATTATGCAATATTTAGTGAATTCAGTGGCGAAAAATACTTTTCCGGTAGCGTAAAGATTAACGTACGTGCCTAGCAATGCGAGTTTAATTTCTACAATTGTGGAATTTTTTAAATCATCTCCTTGTGTAAAGTTTTTGCAAAATTCTTTTTAAAAAATACATCATATTAAAGAAAAGCTTTTTGAGTTTTATTGCAGAGACCACCGAGCGAATAAAAAACAATTAAACAAAAATACGAGGAAGGTTCACACATTTCGTAATGATTGTGAAATGTCGATTGACGTAATGTCTGAAGTCTTATAAAATATACACGAAAAGTTTTGTAATATGAAATTTCTTTCAATTGGTTTTAACAATTTAAATTTTAATTACTTTTTTTAAACAAAAGTTCTTTATTATTACTTAATGATTTTTATTTATTGCGTAACTTTGTAATACCTAATTTTTAAATGAATCTGAAAAATAATTGAATGTAAACAAAATAAAATTCTGAATTATTTAAAACTGGTAAACTTTCATATGTGAGATCACTGTTAATGACTCGGGTTTCGCCTTTTGGCATCTTCAGGCTACATTATATGTAGTTAAAATAAAATTGTATAATTCAAATGTATAAATGGATGCAACAATTCTTTGTATATCAACGAATACAATAGAAATTCAATAAGAAAACTTGAGTAGAGATTTTCCCATTCGATCTGCATAGAAAATAAATGTATTCGATGCTCACAAAAAAGGAATTAAGTGAGAATAAAGCCTATCTTAATTTTGAAGCATTGAATAGAACTTTGTAGAGAATACTTCACAACTCAATAATACATTGAAAAAGGTTATTTGTAAGCTCCGCAGAAATAGATTTTTTTAAAAAGAATATTACAAAGGTTTATAACAATGTGATATTTTTTGTACGCTCAACGTTTTTAACTTAAAGCTAGAATTTATTTACTGTCAATTTAACTTAAATTAAATTTTCATGAAAATATAATATTTCAGGAAAAATTCGAAATTATTTTTCTGTTCTGTAAGCAATTTTATTATCAAATTGTTTCAATGTTAATTTACTCCGTCAATTGAGTGAATAATACAATAAAACCATTACGATTTTGTGTAAAAAAATAAAAATAATATTTATTATATTATAATATAATCTCCGGTGGCGTAGATGTTAGCATGCGCGCCTATCAATATGGCGAATGCGAGTTTGATTCCCACATCTATCAAATTTAAAAAAATCTAAAATATACATGGCTCTCATTGAGTTGTACAAAAATTATTGTCTGAAAAATATTTTTTTATGATATGAGACCAATATACTCCACTTTTGGAGTGGATATTTTCACAATATGTAGATCCATATACTCACCATTACAAAATATTATTTAAAGCTTATGCTTTACTATAGGAAATTGATTCTGCAAGTAAAGAAGTTTATGTCTGATATGAATTATTCAAATATTTTTGTAACTGTAATTGTTCATTTGACAATCTCAAAGACTAAGATAGATAGAAACATTCATTGATAACTAACAATGTAGACTTCAACTAATACCCACATCAAGTGTATCAGAATTAAACATTTCAGAGACATAATTTATTTATAAAATGATTTTGAAAAACGATTGTTTTTTTTTATATTCTTTTGTAGAAAGGAAAAAAACCTAACTTACAGAAAGAAAATTTTACAGGAGGCACAAAAAATCCTTTATTTAATGATTGACTAAAGTCAATGCATTTTTTTTTCCACAGTCGATATAATATATATATTATACATTCTTCTCTTGTATACCATATTCGTTCCTAAAGTGGAGCATATGAATCTACTCAGTGTGAAGATATCCATTCCGATAGTGAAGTATATGGATCTCTGCAATGTGAAGACGTTTTGATAGATTATTTTGTCGAATCATTTGTCAGACAATTGCTCAACCCAATGGGCATCCAGTCGTGCATTTTCAGATTTTTTAAAAATCTGACAGAAGGGGAATCGATTTCGCATTCCCCAGATTGCTAGGTACGCACGCTACCAACTACGCTAACCCGGGAGACATTATACATGGAATAAATAAAAATCTTCAGTAAATACAGTATTTTCCCACTATTCGAGATAAATACGCCACATTGCGATGTATTTTTTCTAAAGAATTGTATGTTTTATATACATACTCGAATACGAGGATTAGAAAAAAAATATGTTCCATATTGCAATATCGTAAGTGAAGCTTTTGCTCTTATATGGCACTCGATAATACTCGACTGGCCAAATTTTTCAGGTAAAAAAGCACTGATCGGTTGTACTTTGTTTTTATGTCGAATCGCAAAGTCAGAAAATTCTCAGCCGAAGCTACATTGTGCGGAAATCTTTTGTCGAGTGCCTTGACGTATGCTAGGGTGGATCAGGCAAGTAGGCTTTGAAGGATATAAAAGCGGAGAGTGGAGAAGATTTTTTAATAATAAAGCACATCCGGCGAAAACCGAACATCGCGAGAGATTTATTTTTATTTTGTTTCCTTGCGAGAGAAGTTATTTCGATTGTAAATTGGGTATTTTAGAATGAAATATTTTCAACGATAAAGAGAATAAAAGCAAAGGTATTCCTATATTAGTATGAATCGAATTCGTATTACTTCGACGGATTGCCTAATCAATTTCCTTTGATACCCATCTGATTTATTATACTGTTACACAATTTTTTTCAGACCACAATATCTCTAATACAATATAAAATATACTTAATGATTTAGCAAATAAGCTCATTACAATAGTACAACTTTAACAATATAAATAAAATAATTAACCCCGTAAACTTACGTAAAAAGCTCCAAGCAAGAGATTCTTCAATTGATTTTAGTGCTAAAGTAATAAAAACTTGTGAAAATACATTTGGATCATGATTTTAAATCCAGGATTTAACGTATAGTTGTATAATATTGTGCATTAAATACGACTGAACTCAAATGATTTTGTTTTGGCTGTCATTTGTCAGTTGAATTGTAAAAAAAACTTGATATTTAATTAAGAGAATCAAATAAATAACTAGAAATTTGACAGACCGATCCTAAACTAAGGATGTCTTGAATAATGTTTCATGAGAATTGTTTGTCATCCTTTTGAGTACTTAACTAGTCTTGAATCTTAAATCGTATTTTTTAAAATCTAATAGGTATGGAAATCGAACCCACAATATTTATCTCCGAAGCACGCACGCTTATCTATCGACAATTGAAGAGACTTAAACATCAGCACGAATAAAATAAAAAAATAGAAACAAAAGCAATGTTACGAGTAAAAAAAAGATTCTAAAATGACTTAAAAAGTATTATTTTTAAATAATTTTTATTAACAATCATGAAATTATTTTGTAATTATATTTTTCCTCGTGCAACAAAATTATTTAAATACTTATATGTATAAATACAATAATACTAATCTGAAAATGACTGAAGTGATAATAGTAATAATACAATATATACAACTCTGTCTAATTATGTAAATGAAAGTATTTGAGAAATATTTGTGTAAACATTCCCCCACTAGTAAAATAACAGCCTTTTGTGTCGAATAAAGTTTTAGTAAACTTTGTCGAACGAAATAAGCAATAAAACAATAAAAAAAACCGTAACAAAGCTCCCGAGTGTTATAGCTTTTCACGTTTAATATACAATCAAAAGTCAAGACTACTCTAACGATGTTTACAATAATATACAATTGAGGTGTTCCATGTTTTTCACATGCAATAAAAATAAAAAATAACAAGGCTTAAAACACATGAAAACAACACTACAGAACGTACTGAAATAGAGATAAACAATTTTTATGGCATAATCTAGACGCCGCGATGTAAAATATATAAGAAATACACATACATGCTTCACAAAATAATAACTAAGATATATTTAACAATATTTCACTGTCGAAACGGATAGTGTTTTGTATTTGGGCAAGTAAAAATGTGCGATTGTTTAGTTAAAGGAAGGCGATTTTGTTTTGGAACTAAATCTGGCCAGTCTTTTACAAGTAGTTTTAGTTTTAAGTTGTTTATGTTATGAAGAATAAAAGTTTACTTTCTTTCATATGAATGTAGTTGGTCAGAAGATGTCCAAGCTACAATCTATTGATTGCGAGAAAAACGTGATTTAAAATTTTCAGAAACGATGTAAGATTTAGTATGAATTTTATATTATTAAGACTGTAATATGAAACTTGAATACTTCAATGGGATATATTTTATCTTTTATTATTTAAAAGCTATTCAATGGTTTGTGGATTTGTCGTTTTCTGCTAATTAAAATTTTGATACATCTGTGCTTGGATCATCAGTATTTGCCCACAGAGCCTTAGAATTGGTTGTATTTACTGTATTTTTGTTTATACATGAAACAGTTCGATACAATAATATGTACAGATATTTATTAAGAAAATGATTTAAAGTGGCATTAAAATAATTATTATAATTTAGAATAGGTATGGTCAAAAAATATCAGTAATTAAGTAACTCTATAATTAAACTTCAAATGCGAAGACGTTTGAACCATATGGACGTTTTGTAGATATTATGATTTGTAAATTGTAAGTATGCGTGTTAGAAAAAATAGTGGTTACTTCTTCGAGGTCTATATTTTTGATTGTGTGTCTTTGTTATATTAAAGTATTGATGTTTTCAAAACATTAATATGTAATAAAATAAAAAAAATCAATTTGTGGCTTGCACGTCTTTTGCTTAACGAATTAGTTAATTTAAAAAATATAATATAATTTTCAAAACTCTGCCCTATGTATGCTATATCATAGTAATGTGTGACAACACCTATAAAAACGGTTAGTTCCAGGAAATATTTATCAAATAAAGCGTTGGGGCCTATTATAATAATTATTTTTTGCTTTCAATTTACAAAAAAACACATAATATAATTTATCATAATCGTACATATCGTACGGATTTAAGGATTTTTAATTTCTAGGATTTTAATCATTTCATATTTACAACGATTTGGTTTTATCGAGCATTGAAATAAACTACGCTAACGAGGCTCGACGAAAAAGGTAGGGAGCGCGCACACGTTCCGCGAAGATCAGCGGTAATGAGCAGAGCGAGATGACAGTAATTAGCATCACATCATCTGTCCTTGATGCGGCTCGTTGCACGTGCTATCTATATACCCACGTGCAGGTATTATCATAATTTCAAAGTAGGCAGTGCTGAAACTCCACGTGGCGCTTAACCATTTATATAAAACATTAGAGACAATTCTTTTAATGAATAGCTGGCAAGCGGATATTGCCAAGTATTTGTCGCTCCACAGACAGGAGTTTGACTACTAAATGTGAAGCCAAAAAAATGTATCTGAACATTTTTATTAGTTTTTCTTGAATAACTAGTATCGAGTAAATAAAATATCAGTTTTAGTCCTTATGCACTTCAAAGTTGTGCCTATGTAATGTTTTGACTTTGGCCTCTTTTTAAATCACTAATTTTCCAACAAAAACTTAGTAAAATAAATGCAGCTTACTTCCTAGATACATCTATTTTTTACCATTTTCACTCTGAAAATGGAGCTTATTGATTTGCAGGATGTGGAAATGTCTACTGAAAACATATGCTGACAGATATTTTTCACGAATTGGTTATCAACTATTATACCCAATGGTGATGGTCTTTGATTTATATATCTATATAATATTTTTCCATTATTCATTAAAGAGTTCCACTACTTTCTTTTAATACCATGTTCGCTCCCAACATGGAGCATATGCATCTACACAATGTGAAGATATCCACTCCAAAAGACGATTATTTTTTACGGGAATTGTTCGTCAGACAATTACCCAACCCGATGAGGAACCAGTCCTGTGTTTTTCGGATTTTTAGAATCCGACAGATGGGGACTCGAGCCCGCATTCCACGGATTGCTAGGCGCGCACACTACCAACTGCGCTACCAGGGAGAGTAAAATATAATTCTTATAAAGTAATACAATATATTGTGATGAGAGTAATCAATTTTTATATGACATAATATTTGAGATAAAATTTTCGTTATTCGTCTTATAAATTCGTTGATATATATTATATTTAACATGACAAATTTAATTCAGGTGTCACTTGGCATGATATATATTAAGCTGTTACTTCGTCTCAGAAATAGAAGTTAATCCAAATTCAGGTGGCAGAGCTGATGACAACACAGCCTCTCTGCAAATAGCTGCTAATTTATATTTAAGCCTTTGAATTATTGGGGTTGTTACCCCTCTTTCCAAGAAAATTATGCTATTTTCTCTCACTTGTCTCGAAAGCACATAATCAAATATTTGATTATGTCATCGTAATTAGTTTACATAACGTACTTATTTTTTACCTGTTTAAATTAAACCAAAATACTAATAATCATTCTATTATTTCAAATAAACAATTATTTGATCAATTTTCATGTTTATAATAGGACTTATTCCACCACCAACAATCTAAATAATCTGATATTTTATTTCAAAGTATAATATTATATAGAACTAATCTGTCAGTAGTGATGCTGATACTGATGTGATTAACGAAATTATCTCAAATATTGATACCTTCTTTTTGGGTGAGTTTAAATTTCAGTAGTGTAGCTACCAATTAGCAGTAGAAATTGCTTCAGGCGTACAAATTATGTGAAAGGAAAGTCAAGTTAAATTCTTACTTGCCAAACAATTTTTATGTTGAACTGAAATTACCATATGCATATAATTTATAATGCTTTTAACGTGTTAAATACATGAATACAATCAACGGCTTTACATGATAAAAAATGTAATATTTAGTATGAAACAGAAGTTAATTTATTTTATTTATAAAAATAATATATACAATTATTTGAATTGTATTGAAATATAAATCATTATAGACTATCAATAATACACAGAAATCTGGAACTATAAGTGGATATTGATTCGAAGCAATGCTTTGTT
Source organism: Rhyacophila evoluta (assembly GCA_022683975.1). Lineage (NCBI taxonomy): Eukaryota > Metazoa > Arthropoda > Insecta > Trichoptera > Rhyacophilidae > Rhyacophila > Rhyacophila evoluta. The sequence goes on along the minus strand of JAGVSQ010011273.1, from coordinate 3,874 downwards.
TTAAAGCTTTTGAAAAGAAATAGTTTCTATATTAAATCACTCCTAGACCAGACGGTAATAACCAGGCTGTATTCTTTTAATATTTCAGTTTTTCAGTTTCCAGGAATCTAAGTTTGTATTTGAACCGTCGAGTATCTAAATTCATGACATAATAAAAACAAATTCTCTTTCTTAATTTTGTTACTCCAAATACAAATTTGTTATAATATAAATAAATACGTTTACATTTATAGTCCGATAACTGGGATTAATGATTATTAAAACAACTTCCAGTCCATAAGAAAATTATAAACAAACAAAATTATTTATAAAGTTTCAACCAATTACAAACTCTAAATTTGAATAATTATTTAATTTCTAGTTTTGATTTTTATACAAAGCTTTACCTTAACAAAAACGAGAATTTAATTTAAAATTTGTAGAAATATGAAGGTATATTGTGTAATTAACCATGGTGTATTTATGATGAGGATTTATAATTTAATACACAAATTGCATATACCTACCAGATAAGTAGTATAAGGTATTTCTTAGTAAGCCTCAGATACTAATTTAGTTATATTTGAGTTTTAGTTTCGTTAGTCTTTTTCTTGAAGAATATTAATCGATGGATTATAATTACAAACTGAAAATTATTACTCTTTTTTTACTCATGAAATAATCGAGTTTAAATGTTTGATCATTATAATCGTTACATCTTAAAAAAATGTCGTAAAATGTATTTAACAGAGAGACTAAAACTCGATTATTTCAAAACTCACATTTTCACTTTAACGTCTTTTGCCAGTATCCTTTCAAACTTTTGGATTTACTGAATTTAAATAAAATAATGGGGGCTAGCAGTGTGTTATTTTGAAACCACGGAAAAAGAGTTCGGCGTAATTTTTGGAAAGAGTTTGTTTCAGTATTTTTTTTACATATTTTTCAAAGAATCTTTGACTAATATTTTTATATTTTATATGAAGTAGAAGCTATGGTAAAATTAGTATAATTTATTATATTATTATAAAGATTATAAGCACTCAAATCTCAGGCAGTCTAGATTACAAGTTTTCTTTCTCATCCTCTTTGTAATATAATATCACGTGATATTTCATTCTGCGATTCTCATTAGTGGAGCCGGGCAGCGTTGAAAGCACTTCTTCCCCAGTCCTCTTCCATCGTTTGACACATGCCTATTATTCCTGTGAGGGAAAGCTGTTCTCTGCGCGATGAGTTGATGACCCAGAAGAATGGCACACAATTAAGATATCTTTATACATCAAACGGTTTTTGTTCGCTGGAGATGTTGAGAAAAACCGGAATGGGGGATGGAGCATCTGGCAACACAAAGAAGGAAATAAAATTTATCGCTTTTTTCGATTATTTGCTTTATTCATGTAAGCGTGAACGGGATAACGCTGACGTCACCGTTTTATAAACTAGTCTTCAAAAAACTACTTCAGACGCGAGTGTTTTACAAAAATAATAAAACGCTTCTCAAAGAAATTTTGGCTAAAATTTATTATTTGGTGAACAATATTAATGAATTCAGCATAGTTTTTTATACCATGTTTGCTCCCAAAGTAAAGCATATGGATCTACACAATGTGAAGATATCCACTCCAAAAATGGAAATTATATGGATCTTCGTAATGTGAAAACGTCTTGACAGATTATTTTTTATGGGCATTGTTTGTCAGATTGGTGCTGAACCCAATAGGCAACCAGTCCTGCATTTTTGAATATTTAAAATCCGACAGATGGGGAATCGAATCCGTATTCCCCGGATTGGTAGGCGCGCACGCTACCAACAACGCTATTAGGGAGAGGTTTTATAATATTAATAAAAGCTTATAAAAATAAAGATAATTTTGTGTGCTTCACAACATAATATATCGTCTGTAGAAAGGAAAAAAGAAGTAACCCTCAGATTTTTCAAATATTTTCTTCGATAATCACAATGAACACAACTTAATACACGCTACATCAGCCAGGAGGTCAGCTGCAAATTCTAAATAAGTATTTAAATTTAGCACTTAAGGTTGAAAAAAGAATAGTTTGTTAAATTTACGACCAGGAAAAGGGACTACCACCGCATCAATTTTATTGATTTGTCTTAAATAATTAATTAAATTAATACCAGAACCTCAATGTTGTTTTTATTAAATATTTTGACGTATGCCCAAAATTATTAAATATACGTTTTCGTGTCCACAGTCAATATGTATATATCAATATATTGTTTAGAAGTTATGGTACATAACTCTTTTATTGATAGAAATAATTCACTGTATTTAAATTTAAAATTTAATGGAAACTAAAGCGTTCTTTAATTATTTCAACGAAACATTATTATCGCAAAAATTTATGAGTTTTCTTATCATGAAATAATCTTGTATTAAACAGTAATTTAATTATCCCCGATAGCGTAGATGTCAGCGTGCGCACTTAGCAACTCAAGAAATGTGGGTTCGGTTACCTATCTGTCGAATTTTTAAAAATCCAAAAATGCAGAACTGGATGCCCATTGGGTTGAGCAATTATCTGACAAACAATTCGTGTGAAAATTTTAATCCGCCAAGACGTCGTCACATGTACTACATATATATATACTCCCCTTTCGGAGTAGATATCTTTACACTGTGTAGATCCATATGCTACACTTTGGGAGCGGGCACGGTAAATATATAGATTATTAATAGAGTGCAGTTATATTCCAAAAATCAAACATGTTGACATTCAGTATCCATAGCTTAATTTGCAAAACCAGTCAACTCCATACATGGTCGAAAAATTGATTGTGATGCCATTTTTTTCATCTTTAATTTAAAAAAAATTCACCCATGATAAAATATGACAATATGATTTACAAAAGTCTATTATCAGTCTTATTTACATAAAGTATATATTTATAATTACTAAATTATTTATATGAGCTGTATGACTTATAAAATAAATGATGGATTTAAAAAAACTCCATTTATAGATTAATAACTGAGAAGTTATTTAGAACCCACCGTGATGTGGAAGTATTATATACCAGTAGTTCACAATTTCAGCGGTAAAGTATCGTATTTCTGGCATCGAGTATCCGGTTGAAAAATAAAAGCTGTCACTAATAAATTTGAGAACCGCTGGATACCACCTTTACATTGGATCGTAAATTATTATAGAACGGATTGGCTTCGCTTCCTGGTAGCAATTGAATAGTGGAGCATACAATAACAAATTTTTAAAGGGACTTTTTTTTTTTGCTATTGGAACAAAATCATTATTGTTTTATCTTATTTAAACTTGTATTTTAAAATTCATCTGATTAAACCATTTCTGGAGTAATGAGAAAACGAAAGTTATTTCAAGTCCCTAAGTATAATATACCCAATTGTATGAGAGAATAGTTATTAGAAGCTGTTTGATATGGATAATAAATTATATTAATTATTTATACATTATATTAAAATATATAATGTATAAATTATATGGGGTTCTTTTACTATAAAATTTCAATCTTGTACTATTTGAAATAATTTTAGGAACATTTAAAAAACCTAATTCTATTCTAGTCTTTTAACAACGTTATTTTTTAAATTATTTTACTACAAAATATACTTTAATATTTTGACTGTGGAAAGTAAAAAGGACACGACCCTCAATTTTTTTAAATAATTTTATTCGATAGTAAAAATGTATACAATTTAAAACACGTTCTATCAAAATGATATACATATGCTAAAAATGCCAAATTGGTGTGTACATTTTGTGCTATCGCCTATGATCGCCTAGTGGAGCATATAGATCTACACAGTGTGAAGATATCCACTCCGAGTGTAACGGCGTCTTGACAGATTATTTTTCACGAGAACCGTTTATCAGACAATTGCTCAACCCAATG
>JAGVSQ010011272.1:0-12354 GCA_022683975.1 Rhyacophila evoluta | reverse complement strand
ATGCGTCCATCTTCCCACAATGATTTAACATTCTTATTTGGTATAATGGTATCTATGGCTAGAAAAAAGTACGTAAACGTTACGAAAAAAATGAGAGAAATAAGTTGACTTCGGCATTGAAAAATCCTCGTATGCTCTTTCTAAAATTATTACGATTTGTAAATAAATAAAAGATTATTTATATTACTCTTCACAAAACACATAAAATGTCACATACATCAGTCATATGGCTTTAAATTTGTTCTCAAGTGCTCCTTTGATTCGCGGCCACATTTGGCAATGTTATAAACAGTCTTACCAATTTGGAATAATTCAGTGTATCTTGTTCGTTATTTGAAAATAGAAAAGCATTATTTAGAAATCTGAATATACAATTTGATTGATTTTATGATACTAGTTGAGTTGATAGCAGTGAAAATTAAAAATGTTTAAAACATACGTGCATAAAAAAATACTCGTTAATGAAAGGGTTAATAATACCATGAATTTATTTATAATAAAGCTTTTACATGACTGGGAGTCTCCAATATCTTCCTTCTCATACGAATCATTTGAGCGTTTCATATAAGTTTTCACTTTAATTTGCAATTTGTATTTTCCAAATATCGTTCTCTGTCTATCTTTAAATATTTTAGTTTCCCGATACTGCAGAAGTATTTCAGGAAAAACAGCTTTCATGCTTCAGAAATTAAAAGCTAAAAAACTTATTATACCTATCTTAACTTAAAAATCGACTAATAAACGGCATTCTATAGGACTAAACGTACCCTTTCTAGTAAAAAATGCATCTGATTTCTGTCCAAATCCAAGAATATACGTCAACAGTGTATTATTTATGCTTTAAAGTGTGGCACTATACGTATAATCATTGATAACATCTGTTTCGTTTATTAGATTTAAAAATTAACAATCGCCTTTCTTACGGCGTGTTTTGTCATGGTTTTTTAATTATAACTAGTAGAACGTAAAACGTTGTCCACCATTGTTTTGGTACTTTCCATTTGTTTATACTTTACAATAATGTGCATCAACAAACACAGTTGATTAAACTTATAATAAGTCACCAGAACAAACCAGAAATTGCTGCTTTTCGTGTTAACTTCATGCATTTGCTTAATCAAATTAGACTAATAGCTTTGACCGGAGATGATAACCTCTTCGGTAATAATTATTGATTATTACAGAGAGCAAAGATTGTAACAATGCTTTCACTTTCAAATAGCAATGACATAGAATAAGGATATTTTAAAGACATTTGACACAATAATCAATAAAACATATCACTTTGTCGAAAACAGTGACGTCATTTATAGAAGAAATTTCTTCTTTTTTTTACCTAAGCCAGCTGACACCTTATAAAAGGTTTATTTTGGCTAAACAGTTGATACATTTAAATAGAATTACATAATATACTCAATTAAAAAGTACATAATTTACATTAACATTTAAATCTTATGTTCACATTTGTAACATTTAAAAACCTGCATACACGAAGCAATATGTGGAGGCTTTAACAAAACTTTCATCGAAAGAGGCAGTTGAATCTCAAGTCTGAATAAACTTTTAAAAGGCCTAATTTTTTAGTGTCATAAAGATTACACTGCCAAATAATTTGATTGATATCTTCATATTCTATTCCACATTTACGCACTCGACTGTCGACAATCTCAACACGTGCAACACGATTCTGCTGTGTTGTAGCTGTCTGCTCTACAAGGGTTAATAGTGACGATAAAATCTCAAGGGAGCTCTATAATTATACTTTTACCTGACAATGACTTAATAATAACATTTTGTTGCCCCGTGCAAGTTGCATGTCCCGTATTAATTTGACAACTTTCAAAAAAAATCAAAAATGGACAAATTTGCATTTGATATTAAAAACTAAATTGTCTAAATTGATTATTCAGAACAGAATGCTTATCGTACTCATACACCTCTGTACAGTCCGGTTCTGTCAGTCCAAGAAGATGGTTTTGACTGACACAGGCTACACATTATATGGTCCGCGTCAACGTATATATGACATTAAAATATGCAGTCAATATGAAATAGCATCATACAAAATCATAGTCATCATACAAACACAACCACATGTGTTTTCGACCGCAATATCATTATCCGAAAAGCGGTCTGGACCACCGCAAAATACGTTCCGTGTATAATGGGTCTAAGTTACAATATATATATATATTAATTAAGGATAATTTATCTTTAACAGAACAACGCCTGTTAATACATATTACTCTCTAGGAATTATATTACAATGGAATATCTGAGGAGGCAGGTCTTGAACGTCTTCCGTCTGTGATGACCAGTATTCACAATACAAGCAGCCAAATGTTCCTCGACGATCTGGCCAACTTTAGAGACTATGTCTTCAAAATCTGTAACGAAGACAATTTCACATATTGTCACATATCAGAATTAAAAGACGATTAATTAAACACAGAAAACAACAGAATTTTGTCCCCGATACGTCACACGTTTGCATCTTGCTAATATATATTATATTAAGTCAACTTGGTCTAATTACTTGAACTGTTAACATGTAATATTTAAAAAAGTGCAGTAAAACCTTGGTTTACGAGCGTAATTAGTTCCGTAATTGTATTTGTAATCCCCAGCACTCGTATATCAAAGCAAAGTTCACCGTAAAAAATAATAGAAATTGAAATGACACGTTGCATAACACAAAAATATTCATACATGACTTTTCATAATTTTATTATTTTAAATACGTAAATAAATGTAATCGAATCCGGTGTAAGGAAGAAATTGCTGTAGAGATTATTATTATACTTCAGAGTGGACAGTGTAAATCATATTTAACTTTGTTAAAGTCGTATTAATTATTCCTTCGCATATGTCCCAAAGATACCGAAAGATACAGTTGTTTTTTTCATTTTTTACTTTAACCATCTTGTTATAACAACTTAATTAAATTTGTCTTATTTTTATAGAATTTAATATCGTTTATTTAATGAATAAAATACGTACAAATTTCCATTGTCATCATTTTAATCGATATTTGATTTTTTTTTCACTCGTCCTGATTAATATAAAATTTGTTCACTCTATGTACATGATAACGTAAACTACAAAAAACTTTGGATGCGTCTGAAATTGACCATATAAATAGAACAAGTTATCAATATTTTTCACTGTATTATAGATAAATATTTCATAAAACAATTTTTTCTGTAAACAGATACCTTTGACATTAAAATACATACATTGTCCAAGAAATAGAATAGATTATTTTTACTTTGTTTTCATTATCTACTTCGAATATAGATCCCATAAAGTGAAGATTAATCTTGACAGATTGTTTTGTTGAGGATTAATTATCAGCCAATCTTTGAATTTAACATAATCCGTATACAGCTGCGGATTTAGATCCGAGACCTTCGCTATTGAATTATGTGCTCTTATCGATCAGCTATCGAGGCGAATTATGAATATCTGTATATTATAAATATTTTATGAAATGAATTCTTGTGTAATTGCTTTAAAATTTTTTGATAACTTGCATTTTTTAAAATTATATGAAGTTATTTGAATTATTATTTGTAGTTAAAACGCGTTCAAAAATTAGATGAGGGGATTTAAAACAAAAACGCCACTGTCCACCGAAAAAATATCGCGAAAATCAAATAAATTCGATACTTATTTTAATACTTTTCTATGAACACGTGAGTTTAAATAAACTGTTATCTATATTATAATATATTAATCAGGTACAATTTTGCTAAGTGAAATTCTACTGCAGTGAAACTATCACAAGAGAAGTGTATTTCCAAAGTGAACTTAATCCACTACGCGTAAATGTAAAGAAGATTTTAAACAAGTATTTTTCTATAAAATAACTACTTATCATGCAAACCAAAAGAAAAAATCGATTTCAGAATATCAAAAACAAAAATACACATCAAAAAGCATGTTATATGGTTATTTTATACAAAAAATACTTGTTCATTATGTTATCTTTCAAGTTTTGACAGAGTGGAATAAGTTCACTTTGGAAATATCTCTTGTTATAAAATAACGCGGTAATTAATATACTTAAGAGTAATATTGAGCGAATTATATTAATTATTCTGATACGGACAGTGGCTCATTTGCTTTTAGTCCCCTCAAATGTATTACTAGATATAATTCAGAATACTGTTCAAAACTGGTACTATTTTATAAATAATTTAACAACTATATTCCTGAATAAAGCAACAAGTAATGCATATTTGTTTGACCTAATGATTATATTAAATGATATTTCTTATTAATTTCTAAAATATTTGTAATTTATTTTAGTAAAAAAATAATATTTAAAATATATACTCAAACAATCAACATTTTATCAAAAATCAGTAAAATTATTATAATCACTTAGACTGTATATATACAGTTTTTTTGATTAATCTACGATGTCCGCTCCGAAAGTGGAATATGTCAATTCCAGACGTGTGAAGACGACCACTCCAGAAATGGATTATACGAATTTCCACGCTGTTAATACTTCCTTTGGCTGATAAATTCTGTCGCAGAATTGGTTGTCAGCCAATTGCTCAACATATCAGGCGTCGATTCTTGCATATTTATGATTCGAGCTTGCATTTACTAGCTTCGAACCGTGCATTTTGGCATAAGATTGTCCGATTAGTATATAAAATTAGCCACTTAACATGTCGAAAGTGGTTCATTAATACGAACCATTGAATCAAATTAAAAAATATTGTACGTCTTTATAAATTATATAAATTTCGGGCTACAGTTGTAAACTGTTTAAATCAAATATTTAACCCAGCCATAAATATGGTAAAATATTAACTTTAATGTAGTATTATCAAAATTATTTCAATATTCTGAAAGCCCAAAAAAGCTTATCATAGTCACAAAAAACACTGTAGGATACAATATATATTAAATACTCGCTGATTTAATTCTCTATTCGATTATATATATATTTTGTTTCAAATGGTTAATAGCCGAATCAAATTTGTTAGTTGCTGAAATCTAACATTGTATTTTAATTATTCAGTAGCGAAATTATAGTAAGTTACGAATTAATTTATTATTAAGTAACATGTGAAAAAACCTACCTTGATTCGATAGAGTATGGTGCAGCCAATTAAAGGACGAACGTAGCTTGTTAAAATTTAATAATATCTTCTCTCTCAAGAGGGTTATCTGCATGTCTAAAATACGGAATATTTTTATTATTCACAAGGATACGTTACCAACCATTTACTCAGTCAAATATACCTCTGTGTTCCGTCGCTCGCAGATTTCTTTTAAATTAATATATTGACACGCTATCCTGTAAATTCTTTGAAGTTGTGATTTGTATTTTTTTCAGAGTGCTAAAGATTTTTTTATATATCCCGTGTTCGTTCTCAAAGTGGAGCATATAGATCTACACAGTGTGAAGATATCCATTACGAAAGTGGAGTATATGGATCTCCGCAATGTGAAGACGGCTTGGCGGATTATTCTTCACGGGGATTGTTTATCAGACAATTACTCAACTCAATGGGCATTCAGTCCTATATTTTTAGATTTTTAAATCCGACAGATAGGGAATTGAACCCTCTTTCCCCGGCTAGGTGCTAAATAAATTAATAAAATGAATTTACTTGGTATTTAAAATCCTGTGAATTTTCTATTGCAGTCATATTCGGATACGTTATATGACAATGCGAATTTTTAAATAATACAGATTCGGCTTTTATATTAATTCGGCATAATAAATAGAAACCCAATAATATATTGTACTTTCTTGCGTTTTTTATGGTTATTGTAATCGCCATTTACTTGATATAAGTCCAATTTATAGCATTTGAATAGTGATAGCATATAATAATAGATAAGCCGCTTAATATATGTTTTTAAATAACTATTAATTATCTAAAAAATACTTGAAAACAATAAATATTTATAACCAACTGTGTAATTTAACGTGATGTTTTTTTGTCATTCGTTGTTGTGGACAAAGGGATATTTAAAAAACAGGACAGTATTTATTTATTATGATATGAAAAATATTAGATTTAAAACAATCATAAAAAACTTAGAAGTTTTTAAGTAAAGCTGAAAAGAAAAACAAACATTTATGCATGCCTAATATATAATATTAAAACATTATATATTTCCAGAATAAAAGGAATTCCAAATCAAGTATTTTCTAATATCCAATGACCAGCTATTAATCTGATTTTTTAGTTAAAATTAGCACATTCACATTTAAATTATTATAGTTTATAACGTAATTAATATTTAACGTAATTATTGTTATTTTTAATTACATCGAAGTGTATGTAGATGTTTTTAAATTAAACTGTAAAAATATCTATAAAGTTTTATAATAGCAAATTAATTTTAAAACATTCAAATTATCAGTATTTTTTGTGTGCATTGATTGGTTAAGTTTTTTCACACACTCAGTTTTGGACAAGAGGGCGATTGTCATATAATTCCGTTTCATTTGTTACACCATTATCATGTCTACGTAACTAAATATTACAAATATCAACTACTAAATCTATCAACACAAGTGTCACAATAGTATTAATAAATAGCCACAAACTTAACGTGTAGAATTACAAATTAATACAATTTATTATAAACGAGGGATGTATTTTAAAAGTTATTCTAAAATGCCAAAATTCAAAAGAGATTATTTTGAACAGGTATTTTTTGTATTAAACAGCCATGCTCGTATACCATGTAAACCAGTAAACAAAATCAATTTAAATTATGTTTAAAACTTGTTCAAAATAATCTCTTTTAAATTTTGGCATTGTAGAATAAGTTCACTTTGGAAATAGACTTCTCGTATGATTGTTTCACTTCAGTAGAATTTCACTTAGCAAAAACGTTGTACCTTATCAATTTCCGCACTACGATTGAATATCAAAACAAAATTGTTAAAACTATTAATAAATATGAACTCTAGAAAATTTATTCAACGTATCTAGTCGATGCTGATAAATTAACTATTAATTATCCGTTATAAAGTTAATAATTTATTCAATTATCAATGTTTTTATATGGATGTAAACAACTATTTCAACCTTCTAGTATATGCAAACGCTGTTAATTGCAAAGGCATTCTACATTTGGTATTATCGTATCAAACACGGAAATTGTCTTGTCGACGATTAACTCGATATATAGAGTGTTTCAAAATAAGCAGACATTTAAAATTTGCGGCCGTTTTAAATTTTTTACCGCTAAATATACCGTCTATCCACCCACCCCGTCATTACGCCTGGTCGATCTACTTTATTCGATAGGAACGTCCACTAATAATATAAATTACCCAAAGACTTAAATTTTCACGTACTCAAGTGAGCTGAAGTTAATAAATAAACAAAATAAAAAAGATATGTATTATATAATTAAATCTATTAAATGATCCTCCTGGTAGAGGTTAGCGTGCGTGCCTAGCAAACCGGGGAATGCTGGCTCGTTTTCCACATCTGTCGGATTTTTCAAAATCCAAAAATACAGAATTGGATGCTCATTGAGTTGAGGAATTATCTGGCAAACAATTCTCGTGAAAAATTATAAGATAATTAAGACGTATTCACATTGCGGATTTCTATACACTCTACTTTCGAAGTGGATATATTCGCAGTGCATGTTCACTTATGGCTCCACTTTGGAAGTGAACATGGTAGATAGAATAGTATGGAAAAAAGAACTAACTAAGGACCTTTCCACGATTTAACTAATATCAGTAAAACAAAAATATTTATTTTGTGGCTGTATAAAATTGGCGGCAATAACTTTCAGCTCATTTTGGAATCCCCGTTATATTTGATTACATTTGCAATAATACCATAAATTAAAAATAAAACGAGCTATATACGTATCGATGTGTTGGTTTATCTTAATTGTACACATAACAACTTGTATAATAAAACTTAACTCGTTTACTGCTAAGGTACTATATATCGTCGTTCGTGATATGAGGGAGAGATGCTAATAGCGGTTATGTCGGGTCTTAACTCTTTGAGTAGTATGGACGTACATGTACATACGTGTATATTGTCGCTTCGTTTTAAAAACCATTCTTTTAGTTTTTAATAAAGTGTTATTATTTCTTTCACTATAAATACTAGATATTTAGATGTTATTACAATTACATAATGAATTTTTAATTTTTAGACTAGAAAAATATACATAAACATTATGTAAAAAATGAGAAAGAAAGTTGATTTTTACATTGAAAAATTCCCTTGTGCTCTTTCTGAAATTATTACGATTTGCAAAGAAACAAAATATTATTTATATTGCTGTTCACAGAAACGCATAAAGTGTCACATAAATCAGTATTATGGGTTAAAAACTTGATTTCAAGTGCTTATTTGATTCCGAAATGGAAGCGGCCACATGTGGTAATGTTATAAACATTCTTACCAATTTGGAAAAACTTTTCAGCCTATTTCGTTCGTTGTTTGGAAATAGAAGAATATTGTTTATAAATCGGCATATTTGATTTGATTTTTTATGATATTAGTTGAATTGATAGCAGTGAAAGATTTTAGTGTTTAAAACGTGTGTTCATACACAAATTAACTCACTAATTAAAGGGTTATTGTCTATCTTTTTAATAAATATTGTGCACCATGAATATGAAGAGTGCAAGTTAAACAATAATTGCTTTATCAAAAATAGTTATGAATGGTTCTTCAAGGTTTTAAAAAACATATCAGTACTCAAATAATTAATCTGTTTTTTTTATTTCTTTTGTTCCAGGAAAACTATTACAAATCTCTATCCGACGAAGCAGGGACAGATAATTTGCCATCAGTTTTAACCAAGATACGAGAAGAGAGTTCAATGCGTTTTCTGCACAATCTTCAGCATTATCGCGAAGACATTTATAAAATTATAGACGACGACACGTACGCCATCTTGAATAATGGGAAATTCGAAGTTATGTGTTGATGACCACGACAAATTTTAAGGAAAAGATTCGTAGATATGAAAAAAACGTCCACCAAAGTGCAAAATTAATTTATAAAATTGCAAAATAGACGGTTTTGCAGTATGTATAACGATGGCTTAAAATGCAAAAATCCGTTTTTGTCAATTTAATAAGAGAGTGTCAAAACTACTAATATTTTGATATACAAAATACTTTTAAGGGATTTAGTTGTAGAGCTGGTTAAAACGACACAATTTTGATAGATCTGAATATAAAATTGCGGAGTTATACACTTCGCGCTACAGATCTCAGAGCCCAATGGAGTTGTCATTTTTTTATGGCCTTCTTTATGTATATTGAAATGATTTTGAGTTCTCAAATTAATAAGCAACATGCATATATCGCGGTCCAAAATGGCGGTATTATGTCATTTTCAGTTAAAAGTTAGAAACGTTTCAACTTAATCCATCGATATGATGTCATTTTAAGGCTCTATTTAAACATGATATTATAATTTAAATGTGAGCCGAACCTAAGAAAATATAATCGTCATATAAATGTAGCGTATGTTTAACAATTTGACTGTTAAACAACGAAAATTCGTCGTTCGTGGTATCAGCATGTTAATTTTATGTTTTGGCTAAAATTCAAACAATACGTATTCTAAATTATTCATATCAGTATAATATATTCACTTTAAACTGTTCGTTAGCTTAATAATTTTAATTTTTGGTTGACTGTTGATGAATGTAGGTTGAAGTCATTTGATTACTATACTAATCTGTTTATTCTGTACTTACTATAGTGTTTTTACTCACCTAGCGAAGCTCTTACGAGAACTACTAGTAAAGATAACTCTTACACACCAATAAAGTTTACGATAAAACAATATATCACGCCATTAACGCATTGCCAAAAAAATAATTTATCAAAATTATTTACTTTTTTGAGCATTATAATGCTAACAATAATCGCTGTTCGCATTCCTTGCTGTTACCACAAATAATGACATGCCATTTTTGGCATTTAAACGGTTAATAAAAAAAACTCGCATATCTATAGATGTCATCAACTATATTAATCATTAATTTGCTTTTGTACGTTAAATATAAGTATTTATGTAAATTATTTACTCATTGTATACTTTAATTTTAGACAAATGCCAAATATTCACTGATTATCAAAATGATCTGATTTATTAAATGAAAAGTTGATTCAATGACAGTCATTTTCTACTTTTCGTTAAAATATATTTCAAAGCAATCTCAGATATTTTAGCCTTACTGATTTAAAAAAAAAAAACAAGTCTCAGGTTTTGTTTATCTGATTTACAACATAGACTTTAATTTTATTCTGTACTATTTTTACTACAAATATGAAATTCAAAAATTACTAACAGAGTTGTTATTCAATGAAAATATTAGTCAATTAACAATAGTTATCATTATAACCTGTATGTAATGTATTAATTAAAGTATAATCATTCATATAATATGTCTAGCTTAAAATGTTAATATAAATGTACCAACATAAGTTGTATGAGAGCGAAATTTAGAACAATGTTCGTCACCGAACAAAAATGTTAAAACTGTATCAAACACCAATGTACAGTACTCTCTCGAAGTGGTAAAATTATGCTGGTGCATATACAACAGTGATTTTTATAATATTATATGTGTATATAAATGTCAGTATGTACTAAGTATTCAAATTTTATAATATTTTTATATTATAAATTTAATTTTTGTCAGATGTATGCATAAATATATAATAATGCAAATATAAAAGTGTAGTTTTATTTTATTTTTATACTCTGAACTTTTAAGGCTGTACCTGATCTCTTTGGAGCTTAACGTTTGTATTCTGAGCTTTAAGGCTGTATTCTAAAGCAGATTAATATACAAAATGGAAGCTCGATAAGATTAATGAAATGGTTCAACCTGAAAAAATTGATTTACCGTATGAATGTTTTATAACTATATTCAAAAACCTAGAATGTATATAAAAAAAATAGCCAAATAGTAATCAGTTACCACAGTAATATTATTCTGATCAGATTAAATTGTAGTTTTCATCAAAAAATCGTATTGACACGCCGCTGTGTTTTTAGCGTCATGGGTGAGTCGTGCTTAAGCACGACGGCGTGTCTATATCGTTCCCGACAGGTTAAATATAAGTTAGTGACTGATAAGAATATTCACGATTTCGTGAAACAGAATGTGTACAAAATTCGGTATAAATTAATTTTAAATTTGAGTGAAAATTCATGAAAAATTAATAGACAATTATATTATTAAACACGCGTGAAGCCTAATTGGGCAACACTAAAAAACAGTTAAAAATAATTTTAAATTCAACCATAGCGTGACAAATTGGAAGAAAAAGCGGTATTTGACATTTAATTTTTTATTATTTATTATACATCATGCTTACTACCAACGTGGAGCATATAGATCTACACAGTGTGAAGATATACACTCCGTAAGAGGATTGTATGGATCTTCGCAATGTAAAGACGTCTTGACAGATTATTTTCCACGAAAAATGTTTCTTAGACAATTGCTCCACCCAATGGACATTTTTGTATTTTTAGATTTTTTAAATATTACAGATGAGTAATCGAACCCGCGTCCCCCGGATCGCTAAGCACGCATACTACTAACTATGCTAACAGGGGAGACAAAATGTTATTATGACACGAAAATAAGCAGAAATGCATTAAGTCAATTGGTATTTACGTCGATAATTACCCCATAGAGGTTGCAAACTCTTTCGCGTTAATTTTCAATTAGTTTAAAATATACGTACAAAATTTGGTGGTTCTTAGTTAAAAAATGTGAATTTGTGAACTAATTTTCTTCTAATAGTATTATATATTTTTTCTAGACATTAACTCACTTACAAGAGATCTGAAATTGTATATTTAACTCACCAAACAAATGGTTAATACTATGTCCAAACAATTCCTTAATTACGAAACATCTTGAGAATAAGATAGAAGAAAAGATCTTTGGGCAGATTTTTACTCAACGTATTGAACTGGTGATCCTCAATCAAGTCCTAGTAGGGAAAAGTGATACGAAAGAAAAGAATCAAGTATATTAAATTGTTTTTTAATTGTTTTAATTGAAAGTAAAAATTCTTGTATTTAGTACTAAGTAGTATATAAATTATTTCATACAACCCAACAATATATAATATTAATAATAATGCTAATAATATTCCCATTTTTTTCGGGGAGGCAAGACAATTATAAATCTGATTGTCCCGTAAATAAACATTTAAAAATTAAATTACAAAACATCCACAACCCCAAAACTATTCAATGTCTGGTAAGAGACTATGTATGTAATACAATTCTCATCGACATTAATAAACTCATTTAAAACTTACGAAAGTATTTTAAATGTTTTACCGGAACT
>JAGVSQ010011271.1:0-12354 GCA_022683975.1 Rhyacophila evoluta | reverse complement strand
ATAAATAAATGTTTTGAACTTCGTTTAAGAATATTTTTAACAATATTATGTTAATCGAAACTAGGTGTGATGATCCATTTGAAGTTAAAATATATTGTTACATCTAATTCACCGCTTATTGTGTGCGATAACGTTATAAATTAACATAAAATGGATGTAGTAATCTTTTTCACCATGAAATTTTTTTTTTTTTAATTATGTATACTACATGTCATGGTGTAATCCTTCTTATACCATATTTACTCCCAAAGTGGAGCAGATGGACCTACACAGTGTGAAAATATCCACTCCGAATATATAGATTTCCGCAATGTGAAGACGTTTTGACAGAATATTTTTCACGAAAATTGATTTTCAGACAACTGCTCAACCCAATGGGCATTATGTTCTGCATTTTTAGATTTAAAAATTTCGACAGATTGGCTATCAAATCCGCATTCTCTGGATTGCTAGGCGCGTATGCTACCAATTACACTACTGTAGAGATGTAATAGTATGTAAAATATATCAATTATCATTATCTAGGCAAAAATCAAAAAAAAAATCTTACGATAATGTTATATACAATAAAAGTTATATATAAAGTAAGTCATTAACTATTTATATTAAATTAAGCCTTAGCTTTTTTTAAATACAGTTTATTCAAACTTTGTCATTATTAAAGTTTTTCATACACAAAGTTATTCACTTTATCATTTCATTTTCCTATTTTCATCTTATAATGTGAATATGTGTATTTTAATTTACGCTATGGTGAATTCATGTTATGGTTTACTTTGGAAAAAAGTCCTTCATATTTTGCGATACATGAGTATGTCTATAATTTCAATACCAATGAGTTGATTGAGAGTTCGATAGAAAGCACTATTTTTAAAAGTTCAACTCAGTATATGAAAAAACATTTTTAATTAATTATGCGTTCTTTAAAAGTTTCAAAAAGCTTAGTTACAATATAATAATAATACAATATATATAAATATAACAACATAGCTTATTAAACTAGAATATAAAAGCTCCTGAATTAAAATTCTTTTTTTTAAATCTGGATATGTATGTCTACGGGAGAATAAATTTTGTTTGAGATGACAGGGGAGTAATATTAATTTTGTATGCTACGTACCTTGATAAACGTCATGTTATCCTGGTGTTTAGGAAGCCACATGAAAAAGAAAATTTACAAATATTGATATAGAAATAACAGAAAGGCGTAACCAGAAGAAAAAGCATGAAAAAAGTATCTACTTAAATAATAGAATCCATTACGACATTTGCATAAAATTTCCGCCGTGAAAAATTTCCCCATTTTAATGTTTTTCTTTTTTGAGTTTTCCTTTTATTTCGCACTCGCAAGTCATCTTACATTTCCCCTCATCATCTAATTGAGTTTCCTGAAACATTTGGTTAACATTGTTAAAAAAAAAAACGTAGAGGTACACTTTGCATCTAAAAATCGTCTCAGGTTTGAAACGAAAACGAAATAAAATCTCTGGTTGTGGCTGTAATTCAAGAAGGAAGTTGAAATTTTTTTGATATTTTACTAGAAACAAAAACAAAAAAAAACGTTATAGCCACGCTTATTATGATTTAAATTAACATAACTACGTTTAAAATATTTATTGTTATTGTTCAGTCATAATAATCTTGTAATATAGTTTACTGTAAAAATATCATATTAAGGGAAAAAAACGAGAATACATTATATAAATTGAGCATATTTTATCAATACAGGATTGTAACCACGTAACTGATATTGATTCAAAAGTATTTGTTAATAGAAACTCTTAGTACAAGTAACTAGTTTATTTATCTGTCATAATAATACAATAATATATTTTAACGAATATTTAAATATACAATATAATAGTAGTGATATTAAATAGCTGAAATTGAGATCAAATATATATATTCTAGTCAAATATAAAACATACGTTTGTATATTTTCAGGAAATTTTAAGCTCCTTCAATTTAATAACGAAGTAATATATCAAAGTCTTCTAAAAAATCATCCATATATTAACGATATTACGTTTTTTCACCAGTGGAATTGAATATGCTTTAAAAAGCTCAAATTATTTAAAAGCATTAATTAAATTATTTAAATTGCTATGAATTCATTGAATATTAATACAAAATACAAGTAGCAATGTTATTTAAAGACAATACATTTTAATTTAAAATATACATAACAACATATTCATCATTTAAAAAAACACTAAACTTTTTAAACAACCTATAACTCAAATTGAAAGTAATAAAACGTTAAGAGAAATAGTTTTTAGTTAAATATGAAACTGAAAAAATTTCAAACATTCATTTGATAAATACTAAAATGTACTCTTACATATCACAACACGTGCTCATTTTTCAGTTGCAACAATTGATATCATTATATGATGTAATCAATTTGTATGTATTTTGCATGTGGAGGCATTTTCACAAACTCGATTCGTATTATTATCAGATGCGATGGTTTGAATATCCCTAAATAACAGGCGTGGCCTAGATTACGTGGATGAAGTATGGTTTCACCTTGCTCTAGATGATTTATTTACTTAATGGACCTAACGTTACTATGGCAATCTACCTTGGTTGTCCAAATTCAAAACCTAGTAACCTTCCAATTTAAAAAAAAAACATTATTTCGTTGATGCATTCTAAGTGGGTTACATATTCATAGTAGTATCGAAATCTTGATGTCACTATGCAAGCATCAAAACAATTTTAATTATAAAATCATTATGAGTAACACTTTTTTTGATCATTCCGAATACTTTGCCTTGAAAAATTGCCTGTATAACCTTTTTGCACGATTTCTATTTTTTCACATTGATTTAAAAGAACTTTGTGATAGTCTTCACTAAAAATAATACTTTTTTTACACTTATTTTTTTCATAGTAACTTGCTTGAAAGAATTCTTGAATATTCTGTATCATTGTATTATCAAGATCAACAAAAAATAGATAACATTGATGATCAACACACAAAAAGAACTGAATCGATTTTTTAACAGTTTCCATGCAATACACTCATTTGAATTTTGTTACCAAGTAAATGTATAAAATTTTAAATCATATTATCTAACGTACGTTTATAAATAGATAACTCGTCATGGAGATAAATAATTATCATTTTGATTTATTTTATGTCCAAGCAATTTGAATTTTACTAATATCCGTAAGTGTACAGATTTCAAATAAGTTTGAAAATATTCTTTTAAATATGATATATCACCTTCGACGAAGTAGGTCCCAGCTGCAATTTTCTTCCAAATCGGGCTTCGCCATATACCCAGTCTTTGACAGCGCGTTGAATCTCAGGCTTATCCGGATCCAAAAGCCTGAAGGCAGTAATGTTGGTTCCACCGTATTTAAACTCGTCCAAATCTACGCTGTGTAAATCCTGGATGACAAGAGAAAAAACATTGTATTTTTCAACAAAATAATATTTAATATTCTTAAAATTGTGAGTAAAACTTTACATGAACTTTATTCATCTATAACTTTTACAACTTATCTAATAATATTAATTTATACATCGAATTCTGCTTTTGTTCAATCGCAATTGTGAATGACTCTATCCGAGGATTACTGGTTTGATTACAACAGTTAAATAAGCTATCTGTTTTTACATATATTTCTTATTTGATCGCTAGATATTCAAAGTAACTAACATGAAAAACTAATCTGTCAGAAGTAGTGCTAATCTACGTAATGGCTATGTTTAACGAAATTATATTAGATGTCGACCTAAAGATCTGTGAGCTTATCTGAATCTTATTATATAAATTGAAGATTGCGATCCTTGTCACTCATTTGGTAAACTTTTGTTTGTCTTCCCGCTTAGCGTAATTGGTAGCGAACGCGCCTAACAATCCGAGAAATGCTAGTTTGATTCCCCATCTGTCGAAAATCTGTTAAAAATCTAAAAATATATGACTGGATACCCATTGGGTTGAGGAATTGTCTGACAAACAATTCTCGTGAAAAATAATCTGTCAAGACGTCTTCATATTGTGGATATTCATATTTCAAAATAGATATCTTTGCACTATGTAGATCCATATACTCCACGTTGGAAGCGAACATGGTACAAGAAAGAAGAAAAAACTTTCGTGGAAATAAACCATTTTAATTTTTATTAATTTAATTTATTTCCGCAATGTGAAAGCATGTCTTCATAGATAATTTTTTTCGAGAATTAATTATCAGACAAGTGCTCAAACCAATGAGCATCCAGTCTTGTATTTTAGAATTTTCAAAATTCTAGCAGATCTGGGAATGAAACTTGCACTCCCTGGATAGAAGGCACGCACGCTAACCTCTCAGCTACCGAGTAGACAAAACAGAATTTAGTACAGCTTTGACTTATAGAATGTCTAGCAACTAGCCGTAAATGGCAAATCTATTATGATTTATATTCTCACATAGTATCAGCTGATATGCTACACCTTGGAAAAAAATTTGTATTTTTATTTCTTGTTATTTTAAACAAATATTACTTTAGACTTTTTATTTACTAACGTCAACATAAGAAAATTTTTATTTTACTAGTATCCGTTATTTTATATTGAATTTCTTTGTTTTCCTTTCATATTGTCCATTTTGTCCATTCTATTATTTGTGCATGTGAAATAAAATTTGTTCCAAATCCATTTCAGACCGGAAATAATATTTTAATGCAAATAAGGAAAGAAACAACAAAATATCAACATAAAAGAACTTCGCAATAGTAGAGTACAAAAGTCTTACAAATTTATCGGTGATTCCGTATCGTTATGTGTAGAAGTAACTCATATCCCAGTGGCGTGCGTCGAGTCGTAAAAATGGCCAAAAAGAGGCAACCGCATTTGCATTTTAGCAAGCCAGCAACAATTTTTCGGAGAAAAAGTATTGCCAGAATGTACGCGCAGCTTCCTCTTTGCAATATGCGGACTTTCAAAAGGCCGCATTGTGTATTATTTAACATTTTATTGACCCTCGCAATTCTGAATAATATAATAATAAAATTAATAATTCCACTCCCCGTCTAGGTCACGCAGCTATTTTAATGGGTTCAGTTTTTAGGCTAAAAATATCATAACAGCCGGGAGAGCTATCGAGAATGCTTAAAGCTTTAAGCCTGCGTATTTATAATTGCTTGTTTTCATTCAAAAATTATAAGGATTGTTAAATTATCCAATGGACGACCCTTTCTTAATAAAAATTTACTTCTATGTTACATGCAAAACATTTTACGTATTTTTTTTTGTTTACTAAATTTATAAAAGAGTACAATCCTTAAAAACATAAATAAACAATTTAATTTTTAATTTTATTTTTCCCTTATTGTTCTACTAAATTTCCTGGTGATCTTTACTAAAATCAGCATATTATACCTATAATTAATATTTCACCAATTTGCAACAATATATTTCTTATTTATAATATTGATCATAGAAATAAATAGTATATGAAGTTTCCTGTTGATAAATTAGTTTTTCTGAGATTTTTTTGTGTACAGATTATTTTTTAATTCGATTTGGTATATATGCCTAACACTAAATTAAAAACATGTCGAATTTTATGTAGTAGTGGGATCTGAATCTACCGCTATCGGATTCTAGTGGCTTAAATTAATCATTTGCTAAAATAATATTAGAATATTAAATACAATATAGTGTATTAATTTCTGACATTTTTAAAGTAAGAAACTGATTTAACATGATGGATGTTCTACAGCCATATTTTAATAAAAAAAACTTTTCAAAATTGATAATTAAAATGAGTAAAAATGACGCTTCTGCGATATAATCTACGGGGTATGCCAAGAATCTGATTTAAAATTCTTTAACTATGTGACAAAAATACAATAAAAACACGCAATCTTCAGCTATTGAAACTTAAATCCATAATGTCAGCGGGAAGCTTTTTTGTATACATGGATTTATCAACAATGCAACTATGCGGCTTAACTAAAAATGCTGAAGTGACGGAAAGATTTCGAGGATAGAGATAAATCATATACATTACTTGACCAGAACTTCAGTATGGGTGCCTTTCTTTAGTTGAATAAGTAAGAGTAATTGATATTTTCGACTGATGGTGCTTGATGGAAATTGATTTTAAATTCTAAATTATTTGAAACTGGTAAACTTTCGTATGTGAGATCACTGCTAGTGACTCGGGTTTCGCTTTTTGGCATCTTCAGGCTACATTATTTGTAGGCAGTGAGCGAACATATAACATCCTAGTATGTTACCAGTTTTAAATAATTTAAAGAATTATGAAGAGAGTTTTTGGTCAACCATGGAAATTAGTCATTTAAATACATGTATTCTAGAGTATATTTATGTATAATTATAGAGTATAATCTAAGTATGTAAGTATGTATTATATTTTATTTCTTTCTTTTCCAGTGGTGGAGATCAAAGTGTATAATGGAGTATAAATTTCGGCGATAAAAAGTGCATGACTAATGACCATATGTTTCGCGAAGCAGCTCGTTCAATACGGGATTTTTAATCCATTAGTCCCGCATTCATTGCCCGGCTTGGCTTTTTGCCCGCTTTCACTGCATCATTTATTACTTTTAGGGTGAATTAAAAATTCCTTAGTTTCCGGCACGTTAAGAGAGCTTGATGGTGCTTTAATTGTGAAATAGTTAGGCTAACAGAATAACTGGGTAAGCCATCCTGTGGTAAATTAAAAAATAGTTTCCACAAAATTGTATGCAGTTATTAAAATAAAACCTTTTATGTGTTAATTAAATTGAAGCTGAATTTTGTGTACATTTTAATTTGTTAAAAAAGCATAGAGAAATGAATTTATAAAGAAATAAAAAATGTTTCTACAACCGGTTTACGTGTCTTAGTAGTAATGGCTCGTATAAAACAATTGTCGAAAAGAGCAAATTAAATATTCAAAAGTCTCTCATTTTTATCGTTGCTTTAATATTTTATTATATATTATAATATTATTTTTATAAAAGCAATATAATAAACATTTTTTTTCAATTATTATTGTAAATATTACCGATCAGTCGATTATTCCATAAGGCCAGCCTTGCATTTTTGAATCTGTTGAACATTGAAGAATTTTTCCTGCATAAAGGTTGTCCCAAAATGAACTGATATTTAAAAAAAATATTTTTTTTTTCTCCTTTAGATTTGTATACCATTTTAAAGTATAAAACTTTTTTATATAATTTATGCGCGTTATTAAATTGTGTAATTTTTATTGTTTAACCTTAAAATTTACTAATTAGAGCTAATATTTGGTTGCACCCTAAAAAATGTCAGCTCATTTTGAAACATATTTTAGATAGATTTAGTGTCGACTCACTGAATGACGAAATAAGTTGTTATTGATTATACTGAAATTGTATGTATACATTGCTTGCTGGTAAATGTAAAATATATTTTGAAACCTTACAATAATAGACAATAATGCTTCATAATGTATTTCTTTATAACTGAAAATCTGTGATATTGCTATGAATTCATCAAATATATTGTTGTTTTAAAATTCTTCGTCTTACCAGTGACGTTATTAGGTAGCTGTGATAATCAGACATCATTCCGATCTGCTGTGCCTGCTTTAAGACGTCGTAAATCCTTTCCGTGGTGCAGTCGAGAACTATGTGAGACTCTGCCGAATTCTTTATCTGCTTCAATAAAGGTCTGTAAAAAAACAAAAATACATTGACTTAGAATAAGAAACAAATGGACTCCATGTTTTCGTTTCATTGTATAGACATAGATGTTAATTTGAAGAGTCGCGATGTTTCGATTAGATTAAATTAATATTGATATAAAAACTTGTGTTTAAGTGAATCAAAGAGTTGCATGCTAATTTAACCGTGAAGTGGTTGGTGAGATTTATAATAAAATGTGTACAGTATAAAAGGAAAGAAAATTTATAATTTTTCACTTTATTGTTTGAATGTTCGCTCCTAAAGTGGAGCATATGGATTTACACATTATGAAAATATCCATTCAAAAAGTGGAGTATGTGGATCTCCGAAGTTTTAAGATGTCTTCATAGATTATTTTTTTACGAGAATCGTTTGTCAGACCATTACTCAAGCCAAAAGGTATCCAGTCCTGTGTTTTTAGATCTTAGAAATCCGACGGATGGGAAATCGAACCCGCATTCCCCGGATCGTTAGGCGCGTACGCTACCAACTACGCTAGCCGAGGAAACAATTCTCGGATACTAACAATATATTTTTTTTACTATCTTCTCAGCGAATGTAAGTTAAAGTAAATTAAGCTTTAAAACGTAAAAATCTATTTCAAATAATGCTTTTCTTTCAAGAATCAAGTATCATCCAGACACTCAATGCATTAGAAATCTACAAAAAGCTTACATTTTTTATAATTAAGCAATCTCTAGCAACTATGGGATTTGAAACCACAATCTTGACACTGAAGAGCGTGAGGTTATTATGGGATCCACATAATTTTCGAAATCTTACTGTAAACAAAAATGTCATCTTAACAAGGATCAGTGTTAACAAGGCTTAAATAGTTAAAATAGAAATCACGCGCAATTTAGTACACGTCAACCAAGACCTTAGAAAGTTGTGATGTTTCTGTCAGAATGAGAAACGCATTACGTTCAAAACGCCCGTATAACGGATGTGGAGACGTGGTAAGGAAGGGAAAACAAATGATTACGACTAATAAAATACGGGTCTAAATGCAAACGTGGCTATATTAACAATACAATATATTTGTATCAGCTGGATTTTAGATTAGATTAAAGGTTATATACCATTTGACATGAAACATAGGTCAAACGAGATGTAATGTGTGCTTAACCAAAGTAACGAATCGGTGCTAAAATATTCACAGTATGTACATTTAATACAATCCCTAAATCATAAATTATTCCCCCTTGGACACTCTCTTCACTCATTTAGGCCGTATCCTTAGTGAATTTTACTGCATATAAAATTTTTACTGAGGTCTTTCAGTACAGTATGCCGCAAGAAAGTTTTCAATGAAAAAGACAAGAGAAAAAGAGGCTGTCATGCCGGATTCATGAGAGATTATAATAAGCTCAACGTGGATTATACATTTTTAAAGCTTAGGTTTTTTAGCGCTTTTAAAATTTTCACCACATAAGTAACGAAGTTAAGTAACGAAGTTTTTAATTTTACTTTGTTGGGGTCAACGCGGTTAGCGAAAGCCTACACGGACTGTGGATATACAATATATTTTTTTGAGAAATATTCAATGCTTGTTACATTTTTATTTATGATTATTATATTCATTCTAATGTGAAATATTTTCATTTCTTTCATCGCAACTTTTTGTTATATTTTTTCAGCAGTGTTGCAATATGCGACATTTTGAATGCCAAACAGCAAGAGATTGTTTTTAACATATTCGATCTGAAAGTGGATTTGATGGATTTATATAGTATGAATATGTCCACCCCAAGTATGGAGTATATGAATATCTTCAACGATGTTCACATATCTTAGCAATTTTCAGTTAATTGTGTTGCCTAATAAATATCAAATACCGGAGATCAATCTGTATATTATATTTGTTTGTAGTAAAAATGAGAAATGTTAAAATTGAAAAACTTATTGTAAAACTACACAAAATCAATGAAAGTTAGTGTGTCTAATGTTATAATAACAGTCCTTCAAAAAATACATTATAAATGATAGCATTTTGAAAAACACCATAGTACACAAATAGTGAAACATTAACTATTACTAATTCTTGGTTATTTAACTTCGAATTATCAAGTAATTTTTGTCTTCAGTTGTCTATTATCTTTTTTAAATTTAAAATAAGAGAGTTTTTTTACCACAAATGTCTCTAAAATTACATTAAAATTAAAATTTCTAAGTATCACATGTTAGTTTTGTACATTACACTAGAAAAGCTAATAATTGAGGTAAAAATCATGATGCTTTTATGGAATTGGAAGTAAATCTTTGTTCACCTTTCATTAACTAAATCGAAAGTTCTACAATCTGAAATAAAACTTTGTTTTAGATAATAATAGTTGCGGTTTAAGAGACAAAGTATTCTAATAAAGATGTCTAAGGTAGACAAATATCATATAATATTTGAAATAAAAAGTTTTCTTATTATATTAATATGTTCATTTGCTTTTATTAATTTCGCAAAAACTTATTTGCAAGTAAACGACATTATAAGTCTAAGACAAAATCCAATTTTGCTAATTGTGATAGGCAAGGAAGTAGGTTGTACCCTTTGTAACCTCACGCAAGCGAAAGATATCAATCACGAACAATTTAGCAAGAATCTCAATCACTCTTGGCCTCGCTTCGGAGGAAGAATCTTCCAACATTATTACCTCTCTGTTGTGAAACAAATTCATCACAAACATAGCCGAGTGTCATTTGACTTCCTTTATAAACAAACGCCACCCTCTTGAGTTTTCCTTACTTGGAACATATTGTTAGAAAATTGTAAACAGAATGGAAGTTTCACATCAGTAGCGTATTAAGTATTTAGTAAAATTATACTTTTGATTAATTGGGGAAATATTTTATTAAAATATTTTATAAAAATATCAGATTAGTTTAATATAAAATAATTTAACGAATATCGTTAAGATACATATAACACATTCATTTATGCTTTAAGTTTTCAAGAAGCTGAAACCGCTTTTAAATAAATTAAAATACATTACTCTAAAATTGTGGTTAATATTCTCAGAATTATTTATAAAGAAGCACGTATTTACTTATAATTGTTGTGAAATGTTTAGATAGTGTATAAACATATTTTTATTCTACAGTTTAGTAGTTTTTTGCTATCATTTGTACCGTAACACTATTTTTGAGACCATGTACATAAATAATTCTTTAGTTATATAAAAATGTACTGAGCAGATGAAATGTATTTATATTGTTTAATCGTAGATTCAATTTACACTTATAAATGGCATGAAGATTACTGACTTCAATTTATAAATGAAAACAAGATTAAATACATTTTTAAACATAAAAATTGTGTGGTGTTTTTCTTATACTCAACGATGTATTCAAGAGATACCAATTTAATGTTTTTGTTACAAATTATTTCTGAAATAAAATACTTTAAAATGTAAAATAAAAACCAACTACTGGAAAATTTGAAATTGAATTTATAAAAATTCAGGAAACATCTGTAAAATTGAGAAATTTAAACTTTATAACTTTTATATGTATAGATAGAACAAAGCTTTCTTCAAGAGAAAATGAGTTGTCTACTAAAAGTTTTTTTTTATAAAACTTTGATAATAATTAAATTATATTCCAAAACTTTCGATATAATACATGCTATAATAATTTTACTAATTTTATATTTATTAGTATTTTAGTGCTTAATATTGTTGATATCCGATTTAAATTCAGTTATTCATATTCCAAAAAGCTTCAATATACATTATATTTAACATTCTGTGTTTGTTTTCTTGCAGAAAGTTTCTCGGCAGACTGGATTAATTTTATATGTACCATAAAAAAATAAACCAGTACTTTCATTTATATTGTACCTTTTAAATTAAAATACGTCACAGGATCTTTCGCATAATGAATAATTGCTCAAATGTATGTGACAACGGGATGTAAACGAACGCCATTTAGATGGATGTATTCGGGACGGATCAAAGGTGTTTCAGTAATCATTGTCCCTTAATACGCCACTGCACTAAAATTCTATGCCATTTTCATCCCTCACACATCTGTCTTGCATAAATCTTCCCCTGTGGCTTGCATAAATCTTAGTCTAGAGCTCTTCAGCGTCTTGAAAAGCCCCTACCCTTTTGATAGACCAGTGATTTAAATGGAATATTTTACGAAACGAATAATTGTTGGTAATATATTTATTCCATAACCATACTAAAGTTATCTACTGGAATACATTTAATACTAATATTTATAGAATAGATGTTTTGTTAAGGTACAATAATTAAATTAAATAAGAAAACCAAAAATATTTCATCCATAATTTGATAAATCTAAAACTAGATTATAACTCAAGATTTTGTTTAGATATTTATTATTTTATTAATAAATTACATATAAGTTCAAGCCCAAAAGTTAGTTTACCATTCATTTTGTTATTTTTAATCATAAAAAACTAAATAGTATAAAAGCCGTCAAATAAGGAATCAGTAGATTACTTAATACATTTCTTAAGCTTTTCATGAAAAGTAATAGAAAAGCTTTTAGTTTTATTATGCAGCTAGAAAAAAGTGTTGAAGATCTTAGATTTTAAAGTAGACATTTAATAAAATAAGTGTTCTAACTTTCAAATATATATTTTTGAAAAATAAAATTACTTGTTTTAATAGGTTGGTTCACATCAAATTGCCGATTTCTAACAACAAATAAAAATGCAT
>JAGVSQ010011269.1:0-12355 GCA_022683975.1 Rhyacophila evoluta | reverse complement strand
TTAGGCCTGATAAGCACTGCGGCGTGATTTATTTACGGCTATGAAAGGGTTAATAATACTTATTAACAAGCATAATTATTGTAGCGATGGCAAAGTCCATTTGTATTTAAATTACACGAATAAGGTAATCATGCTTAACCACTTGATTGTATATGGACGTATAAGTAACAAAATAAACTGAAAAATTATTACAAATTATTAAAATGTGTACAACATTACCACATGTGGACGTTCCCATTTCGGAATCAAATGAGTACTTGAGAACGAATTTGAACCGATAAAACTAATTAATGTGACATTTTATGTATTCGTGTAAACAGCAATATAAATAATCTTTCGTTTCTTTAAAAAATATAATAATTATAGAAAGAGAATAAAGATTTTTTTTAATGGTGAAGTCAACTTTTTTTCGTAATGTTTGCATATTATTTTCTAGTCTGAAAATATATGATGTAATTTTAATAACTTCCGTATATCATTGATAGATCTATCTAGTATTTATATTAACACTTAAGCTGCGGGCTACTTTTGGCAAATTCGCAAAATGCGCTTAACATTTGCGAAAATTAACACAGTTTCTAAAA
This sequence comes from Rhyacophila evoluta, assembly GCA_022683975.1. NCBI lineage: Eukaryota > Metazoa > Arthropoda > Insecta > Trichoptera > Rhyacophilidae > Rhyacophila > Rhyacophila evoluta. The sequence goes on along the minus strand of JAGVSQ010011269.1, from coordinate 11,771 downwards.
CACTTTATTTATAGTACTCCACATTATATGCAGAATCAATTTATCAACATCTCAATAATATATTATCGTCACAACTTGTATAATTATCATTTAAAACTAGAATAGTTCTAATTTTTATTGCTTAAGAAAAAGTAATAGAATAGTCATGGGCATAAATAAGCTCACTTAAAATTTACGAAAATATTTCAAATGTTTTTTTCTGAACTAAAAAAAGGATAACTCAACACGCTTTAAATTGATATGATGAGTGACGATATTTACGAAATATAGAACGAGAAAGATTTCTGGTTTTCTAATAAAAATGTAGTAAAAGTCTTTGACTACAGTTGGTAGTCAAAATATTTGTAGTATGAGGCACGGAACGTTCCGAATCCGGCAGATAGCCACTAGAGTACAGAGGCACATAAGATTACGGGTCCCGCAGACCAAGTGTTAAAAAAAATATTAAAACATTCAATAATAAAAGAATGGCTTTGAAAACAAGACTCTCAGACGTACGTGTAAGTCCATACTACTCGAAGGGTTAAGCACACAGCGATTCATAAAAACATAAAATTCATACATAAATTTATTTCAATACAGGCTCTTTCTTCATTGGTAAGCCACAAGAGAATACTAAATATTTCCAACCACCTTATTTGTCGAAGACCGCAAGTGCGCAAATAATCGCCCGAGAAAAAAATGCTGGCAGACTTGTTCGCAATACTAAACACTGCACGATAGCTAAGATATAATACGTATATACTTAAAGACAAACCTACACATCAGTCGGCGAAAAAACGTCTGCCTAAAAAGTTTTGAACACCGACAGCGCGTCAATACGGTGAAGTTATTGTTGCTTCCAGACGTGTTTTGGACTTATGCAATATGGAAACTGTTCAAATATATACCGCAAAGCAGACGAGTCTTTTCGTCTCAGTTGTAACAGAATATGATAAATATTGACACAATAAGTTCGTATAATAGTGAAGACGTTAATACACATACTTACTACGGTTTTGTTACACTAAATGCTTCATAATAAGATACAGTGACGTAGGTACTGAAGAGATGATGGAGCGAACTGTTCCAAGCGCACATTCTGGTAGGAAGTACGAATTTTAAGGTAGCATGAGATAAAAAAATGAAAATCCATATTTTTTCTAAAGGAGTTTAAAATTTTAATAAAACGAGAAACAGTAGCGAGCGCAACAATTGTACTTGCTCGAAGACGCTTAATATGTAGCTACGCCGCTGATAAGATATCGATGAAAATTAAACGATGCCAGCTGTACTATCATGAAGATCGTTCAGCAAAAATCGAAAGTGGTTAATAGTAATAGTATTACAATCGTAGTATCCCCGGTAACGTAGAGATTATCGTGCGCCCCTATCAAGCCGAGGAATGCGGATTCGATTCCCACATATCAGATTTTTTAAAAATCCAAAAATACACGACCGGTTTGGGTTAAGCAATAGTCTGACAAACAATTATCGTGAAAAATAATCCGTCAAGACATCTTCGCGTTACAAAAATCCATATACTTCACTTTCGGAGACGACATTTTCAAACTGTGTAGATCAATATGTTCTACTTTGGGGGCGAGTATGGTATATGCATATGTATATATTAAAATCGAAATAACTATCGACAAAAATACTTAACATGAACACTTTTAATTCAATATGAGTTCAACGTATATTTCTACACCGGTGCAACTGAATACGTATCGAATTTTGAAAACAGATGGCTGCATTGAATACCATGGTTCAAATGGTAAGACGTCGCAAGGAACTAGAAAATATGAGACTAGACCAGACAACCCTCAACACATTAAGTCATGCAACAAATGGCACTTGAACTTCCTGTAGCATGTGCTGCAGATACTTCCAGAAGGCCTGAATCCTATTCGCATCTTCTTCCATCTCTGGAAGACAGCCGGGTACTATTCACATAACGTATTTGACGGAGTTAAAGATGCTAGCATGATCTAGAATGTGAAGTGGCAATGTTCTACACATATGAAGCAGTTGGAAAGAACGGAGACTAATAAACTACAAAGCAAAACGTAAGTACGTATATATCTATCTATGTGGTACTGATTTACTTAATAAATAAATAAAAAAATATAGAGATGTCATTTCCGTGTTGTCTGAATTTCTCAAATCGCGTTTTACGTCGCAATCTTTGCGTGCTGTGTGCAACGCGCATCAACGAATTCCACCGAGCCAACCGTGCACTTAATAAGAGTGCAATATGCGACTTCAAGGCGGTGTACAATGCAATTGAGCAAATCGCACGCGAAACGATAAACACGCAATTGTCGAAAAAACAGCTGCTTTTCCTTTCACCCGGTGGGCGGATAAGGAAGGGCGTTGCATCTATAATAGCGCATGGAATTACGTACTATTCATGCAGCACCGATCTAGTTATTCCTACCACGCGAATGCGGTTAGAAGTCTACAAAGTAAAAACTGTCAAGCACCATGTTAAAAAGCCAGATTTTTGAATTGGAAATAGTACACGACAATTTATAATTCTCGCATGAGGTACTAATTTCATGCACCAATTTATCGTTTTTCTTGCCAAAGCTAGAATTTTTAATACACGTTTATTACACTCTTTGACAACTCTCCAAATAACCCAGATAAATGCAGACATTTCCACATTCTTGCTTAATAATAAAACCTTCTTACATAGACGAGTATAAGTTGAAAGTAATTTTAAGCATAACCTTACAAGCAGATCTAATTGTGATAATAGTGTCACAACCAAAATCGAACAAATGAATCGAGTCGTAGAATTATAATTATTATCCTCACCGATACATTATTGATTAATTGGCAATTGAATGAACTATTAAAGATAAAATTTACACCATTCGTATGATTTTAGTAAGCACATTTTACATAAATAAAAACTGTTCAATGCTTCGAACTTCATCACGCATGCAAGCTGGTTCAACCTTATTTCACCACATTGTCATAAATATGCCTTACTATGGCAGACTGTTATGAAATACACAAAATTGCGTAATAAATACAGTATGCCCGCCTATAAATTAGTATTTGAGGTTTAAATTTGATTTGTTAAGACAACAGTATAGTCCAATTTACATTACGGCGGTCCAAACGCTTAAATCAAGGATTTTTTAAAATTTCACCTCGATCAATTATGTTCCGACACCCAAAATTACAATACGTATTACCATCAACCACCATCCGAGTCACATGTCGAATATAGTCTCCAATCCACTACGAATTAAACAATAATTAATGTTTATTTTTAATAAACTAATGATAACAATGAAAGGGCTAAAAAGAAAAAAAAGTAATCAAATTTAATACAAACGTGATAATGAAAAAAAGTAATCAAATTTAAACACATGCATGATAATGAAAAAAATCCATGGCTTTTAGTTTTGTTTTAGAACACACTAGTAAGTTGGATTCATGCAACCATTCAATATGGGATATGAAAAAGGAATACAAGTACCAGACAAAAATGTATGAAAATTTCTCAAAATCCGAGAGATATTATTTCCTGATAAATATATATCGATGATTGAAGACAAGATCGTCGACGAGAAAACACCTTTCGTATGTTGAAAGCGTTATCGTTCAAGAGGAACTAAAAACTGATATATGAGTGTTGAGGGATTCATTTTTAAAACGTCATAAACATCCTCTGTAGTTTTATACGCAAGAGTAAGTTAAGAAATGAAATCTTTAAAATATACAAGTACAGATAATTCAATAGCTCCTATATGCATGTAGATCTGGAACATATATGACCTAACAGGACACGCAAATATATACCACGTTTAATGAAATAACATTAACGTATAGGAGGTTTAGTTAATCGATACAAAAGTTGAATTGCTGTGTCATATTTAACTCATTTTCGTAAAATCAACCATATGAGAAGTATCGTCGAGTTGACGATTAACTAAATGAAAATCCTTTACGAAAGTGGGCCGGGTGTGATGGACGCAGATCGGGATTGCAAAACTAAATTCGGAATTAGCGACTTCTGGAATTGGTAATATAAATTCGGATTCCGAAAAAAATTAGGGCGGTGGCTAAGGTTAGAGCTAAAAAACGAAAAACCATACTTTCTGAAAGGAAATCCAAGATTTCGAAATTAGAATTTTTATTTTCTCGAAATATGCAATCGCAGATATATAACTGATACAAGACACGACAGTGACGATGGCATGGCAATCTGAAGCTTTAGCACTTAACCATAGTCACGCAAATGAACGGCAGCATGGGCCCACGGTAAAGCAGCGTTTCGAAAAGATAACATAGGCACTGACAGCAAGGCGTGCATTGGCACCCATTGTTTTTGCATTCCGCGTCCAAGCGGGAATACGCAAACGATTTAAGCGAATCTCTTTCTACGCCGATATTGCAACAAGTATAATACACACCGCACACGTAATAATGTAAACATATTATCGGACGTAATTAACCATTCCATTAGTGTTGCCATTAACGAGTTTTTTTACTGTGGTGAGGAAGACTTGGGTTCGCGAGACGTCGCATTGACACTGTGGATATATAAACTTTAAGTACTAAAGGACGTTCAACCTCACGCATCATACTAAGTGTCATTAATTTAGTAGGGATATTCTGCTAGTACGCGTCAAATCTACGAAATATTTATTCGTTTTTCTAAACATGACAATCAAATTATTAATTATTAATGTAGTATTGGAATCCAAATAAATGATGTATGTTAACGTAAGTTTTTTCATGATTAAAAAATCATTGTCATCCAGAAAAAACATCCACCCCAAAATATTACAAGTTCATATAAAAAATCCGAGAATACCAATACAGTATTGTTTCTTATATTCTAAAATTGTATCTTTACATTGTTTTATGTTAATTTCTTTTTATTACACTATTTTTATTTTTTGCTAATTATTCATTGTAATTTTGCAAAACTTAAATAATAACAGTGGGCGACGCTTGATTATTAAATCTTGAAATTTCAGATGTTAATTTTTATTTTTGGCAGTTTATATTCACATAATATATAATACAAATTACAAAATAGCTTCCCTATATATCGACTGTAGGGTGGAAAAGGGACTTAACCCACAGCGATTTTTTTTACAGACGGCACAAAAAACAACTATCCAAACATTCCATAGACACAACATTGAAGTGCATGTTACCGGTCATACTGGTGTTTTATTTACTCAATAGAATATTAATTTAATAAGTTATTTAAGAAAAACCAGGTAAAGACCTTTCTTCCTGGTCTTCTACAGGATATCTTTTGTTGAAACTTAAAGCTAAATTAGACGTTAAATCGGCATTTTCAGCTTACATCATGCTGATATAATCTGTATAAAATTGTGTAAATTCTGACTATCGAATAAAAGCTGTTTTGAAAAATTGAGAATTACGTTCTTTTTCCCTTCCACAGTTGATATATTCAAGATAAAAATTATTCAAGAGTGCTTTACGTGTACATGTACTCAGGATGGTGAAGCTTAGAGTAGTTATATTGCAACTTACTATACGGATTCATCACAACAATTCAAAATGCGAGGGCAAAATAACTGTGCAAATGTCATATCAAAATTTTTGTATTACAAAATGTTTTCGACGCCTGAAAAGAGAAAAATCATGTTACTTTCTACGTGCGTCATGGTCGGTAGGTGCGCAAAACATACACCTCCACTTATCGCAAAATTCTTGGAGCACAACAGCGAGCAACACTTCGCAGTAGCGGCATTTACTTGTTACGTGATGCCAAGACGTGCGTGCAACGTTTACGGCATTTACTCTGACACTGCACCGCAAGAGTGCCATTAGGGATTCATTGAAGTCTAGTGTTATTTCACAATTTGGCATTAAATTAGACACACACTGATAGGAAAGCATATTCGTGATTTTGTTAAGTGTTTTAGTTTAGTGACTTTGCAGTGTCAGAATCTGTGACGGTGTCGGAAACACCGTACGAAACCAACGGGAAATTCAATTTAGTTCATTTGGAAGATAAAAATATTCAATAGCTTTGGGTAAAATCACTTTCGATCAATTGACATAAACAAAATAATTTTGTAGCATAAACAATACGCTGATATCAAAATGTACAATGTTATCGTATATAAAATAAAGAGCGTCATTCGCAAGAAATGGGCATTCAGTCCTACATTTCAGATTTTTTTCAATTTAATAGACATGGGAATCGAACCCGCATTCCCCGGATTGCGAGGTGCGCACGCTAATCCCTACGAGTCTAGGCTACGGGCGAGACATTATTGATTACGCACTAGTCAAAAAAATGACAGGTAATGGAAGTCCACGACGATCATGTGCTCGTAAGGCTAAAGGGTGCTACACACGCTCGTGCAAACTTGCGCAAGTATGCATAAACGATCATAAAAATACGGTGATCATTTGTTAAAGAATTTACGATATTATAACACTGTTATTTCATTGTTTCCGTTTTACAACCCTCACAATGAGAGTGGAGTAAAAAAAACAGACTGAATTCAGTTCAGATTTGAGTCTCTCTAACATTAGTTAGAATTACTAATTATAGATTGAATAAGTTTACTTTTGCTATCATATGTTTAATAATTTATTACTAACGCTTTTTAAGTAATGAAACTGTATTTACCGCTATTTTAATTTCGTTTGGTAATATAAAATATAAACTTTCAAAACCCACAGTGCATTTTGTTGTTCAAATCGAGCATGATAATATTAAGCGACAATAATAATTAAAGCATCCCATATCAATGAATTGTTCATTTTTTATTTCATTTTATGTCGGTAAATGGCCGGTCTTAATAATTTATAACAAATACACGTAGGATAATCTAAAATCAGTATATGTTCCGTTGTGAAGGAAAAAAATAATGATCACACACAAATGATTTTGCATGCAAACTTGAACGTGTGTAGCCCCCTTTTTTCTATCACTGCTATCTAAAGTCTCCGGTGTAAAATGCATTTTATTGTACATTTAATATCACAGTTTGATAATAGATGCAGAGGATATGCATCAGCTTACACCATGTTTACGAAGACGAATTTAACACCGCAGGAGGCTATAACAATAACTTCTGATCCAAGAAATCTGAAACGAGGGGACTAATAAAAATGTTTTTACGGCGTGGGAAGCTTGCCCAGTAGTGCCTCTATTTAACAATAAGAAGTGGGTACGCTTGTTTAATGTACATAGAAAAGGCATAACTGAGATGTTACAAACAACTTAATTTCAATAATCACCCATACGTGCATTCACCTAACGGAAATACACTTAGTTATCGGTGATATAACGTTTATTACACCAAGAAATTAGAACAGAATACATTCAATTCGATTTTTGCACGGTTTTTAAATAGCACGGCCCACGAAAGCACCGATTTTAAATATTTAACATAGTTTAAAAATCTCGCTTGATGACATCATTAAAATCCGTATTGTAGATGAAATACATAAAGATGGTACACTTTAAATCATTCAAGATTCAATATATGGATCTCCGCAGTGTGAAGGTGTCTTGATGGATTATTTTCACAAGAATTTTCTATCATACAATGGCTCAACCCAATTAAAAATCCAAAAAATGCCAGACTGGATGATGCCCATTTGATTGAGCAATTGTCTGACAAACGATTCTCGTAAAAAATAGCCTCTCAAGACGTCTTCACATTGCCATGATCCATATTGGCTGGATATCCTCACACTGTATGTACATCCACATGCTCCACTTAAGCGAACATGGTATAAAAAAAACTGCACGTAAAATCAACACGCCTGTATTTAGACGCGTATTGATGTCTTAAGCCTTCGTGAAATATAAATATCTCAGATTAAATAATCATAACTGACTGCAATTAATTAATACAAATTACGATTCATTTATACATATTATGTAAACTGTAAACGAACACCAAATATATTTTTTAATTAATTATACAAAGTGAACGATTACGTCAAGATGGAAAGCTACCAAAGTGCGTTAGTTTCCGCGCAAATAAACACCAAAATCGAGATACATATTCATCGCTAAATACGCAATAAAACATGCACCACAAAACACTGATTATACGATTACGGAACACGGGTTTGAAAGCAAAACCAGTCCGCTACTTGCCTAACGTAACTTGAAAACGCGTACAATAAATGACTATTAAGTGCTATTAGTGGTTACTTACAAAATTATTAACGGAGTGTGAATCAGTAAGGTGGATCGCCGGCAATCTGGTACAGCGTAGTATCCTAGATGCCTGTCGATGACATAATTAATCGTGCCGAATAGTTGGCAGTGACTGAGGAGCTAGCGGCAGGGTCAGCTATGCCAAACGCATCCGTGCGCGCGGGCTGCATCACTCAAGACAATCGGCCATACCGGCATTCTTAGAATGCACACAACAGAACATCCTCTTCGACGATCTACTTATTTTAATATTACTTCTATCCAATCCCTAGCTTTCTGCTGTCTAATAGTGACCATACTCATACAGTCCGCCTGCAGTCCGGGGACTGTCAATCCAAGACTTATTAGAATTGAGGCAGACCACATATGAGCACGACATGTAACATGAGCCTATCTATCAGACCGACAGTACATAATTGTCGACGCGCACTGGCAAATGTGTGGCCTGCTCAAATCCTCATAATCGCTTTAGATTAATTAATAAGAACCGTTCATCATATATAATAGTTCTGAACGTAGAAATTTTAAACAATTCAAAGTTGTATCCTGTCAAAGTATATCATGAAGAAAATGTTCACTTTTTAACAGTCGAAGATGTCTCTTATTAAGCATTATCCGCTTCATGGATTATTGTTATAAATAACCAGCAAGGAGATTGAACAATCAGTGATAAATTATTAGTATACACCCGCAAAATCTGGCTGCCAACCGCCCACGCTAGTGGAGATACCAAATTCAAAGATGCGTTAATGGATGCCCAGTGAGTCGCACAACTAGCTGACAATAATTTTCGTGGAAATAATCTATCAAAATAAGTTTAACAGTGCGGAAGATCCACATATTCCATTTCTGGAGTGGTCATTTTCACATCGTTGACAAAAGGAAGTGACCCACACAGATTTTGTTTTTACAATAGGCACAAAATATATTTATTAAGACACAATATTGAGTAATAAGTAATTAAAAAAAAACTGATTTCAATAAAAGGAAATAAAGCTCTTTTTCCTGGATGCCCATTTCAGATGTCTTCCATTTTTTAAACTTAAAAGCTCAATTAAGATACTAATTCGACATTTGCAGCTTACAGTATCGGTAGAATAGATATGAAGTTGTATACATTGTAACTCTCTAAAAATAAAAAAAAACTATTTTCAAAAAAACTGAGGGTTCCGTCCATTGCCTTTTTAGAGTCGATATGCCCCACAAAAAAACGATAAATCATCATTAGTTTCAATAAATAAATTCTACAAAATATCGATTGTAATATTCAAAAATCTCTTCGGGCCGCCAGTTCGACGCCCCTGGCCAAGAAAGACGCCTCGAGTCGTGATCGGGAAGGAGGTCACAAGAGAATACTCACGATGGCATCATATGATTACTGCATTGGCCACACATTTTACATTATTATTCGAAAGAATCAAAACGGTCGGTTTTTGTTATGGAGCGCTAGACTATTAGCGATATTACGTAAGAGCTGTTTATATATGCACAAGAAAATTCGGCGACAATTGGACCGAATTGATGGGTCATTCGAAAGAAGAAATGATCTAATATTAACTCTTTGAGGAGTATGGACGTACATATACGTCCGAGCGCCTTGTCGCCTTATTTACAAAGCCAGTCTTTTATTTTTTACTAAAATGTTATTTATTTTAATTTAAATACTAGATAGATCTATCAATGATACATGGAAGTAGTTAAAATTACATCATATATTTTACGGTTATACAACCAAGCTTTAAGAACAGGTGCTTGCGGCTGATTCTGGGGATACGGTGGTATGACTTCATTCGAAATGAGAAGATAAGAGAACAGACCATGCAGCCATCATTGACAAAGTGAAGCTGCGACGCTGGACATGGCTCGGCCACATATTGCGGATACCTCGAGAGAGTCTGAATCGGACCTGGCTATTTTTTAAGCCGATCGGTAGTCAGTGTCCCGGAAGACCACTAAATACTATTTATAGAATGTACTCGGCGGAGTACCGGGATGCAGGTATGACCTGGGAGGACGCAATAATACTGAACAGAGATTCTTGGAGGCAGCACGTGGTGTCTATATGCTCTACTTAGGGAGCGTGTATGGAAGAAGAAGAATATAGGCTAGAAAAAATACAAACACGAAAAAAAGTTCAGCATTAAAAATGCCCTTATTTCTATAACTATTACGATTTATGATGAAATGAAAGATTAATTATTATACATTGCTGTTCACAGAAACACACAAAATCTCACATAAATTAGTTTTACAGATTCAAATTTGCTCTAAAGTGCTCCTTTGATTCCGAAATGGGAGCGGCCACATGTGGTAATGTTATACACATTCTTAGCAATTTGAAATAACTTTTCAGATTATTTTGTTCATTGTCTGGAAATGGGAGAGCATTGTTTACAAATCGGTGTGATTGATTCTATGATATTAGTTGAATTGATAGCAGTGAAAGTATTTAGTGTTTAAAACGCGTGGGCATAAAAAAATAAAAAATAACTCACTAATGAAAGGGTTAAGACATCAACACACAAGATACTGTATTATTTTTAATAACATAATGCGGCCGTGGAGAAAGAGTATCTTAACATTGCAACATTTAATTTTTTATTGTGATTAATGAGAAATGAATGACTTCATTACATAAGTACACTATTTCGTGAAACATATTTAGTTTTTTACAGCGTTTTTTTTAATTACAAGTATGTACTGTTATTTTACTTCACACACGATCATAAAAAAAAAAACGAGTCGGCAGAAAAAAAATAATGAGTAACCTTTCAATATCGAAAACAATTACTTCCAGTAATTCAATCTGCATTATCAGAATGAAATATATGCGTATTTGGAAATATGTAAAATTAAACACTGCACGCACAAGGTCTTGAAAGATAATTATCTAAAGATGACTGAATGAATTGAATTGTAGGTCTCGCGGTAAAATTCCACGTTATTAAATATATATTTGACTATAGCTAATTTAAGCGTGGTACCACTATCGAGACTATAGTTCGTTTTAACAATCGCAATAGCCATCCACGAAATCAATCAGACCCAAGTAAATATTATATAATTACTCCCCCCATTGTGTAACAGAGTTCTACCAAGTAAGCCACACGATTATCAAGAATGATCTCGATTGCATTACAACCGTAGTACCTTCACGCAATAGAGACTTATGCTAAATTCAAATTTATCCCAACGTAATAACATTTATTTCTATGGAGATCGTTTATTCAGTCTCGTTTAGTCAGTAATAACATTTCCAGGGTATTTTTTGTTATTATATTATATATCTACCCATGTTTGCCCCCAAAATGGAGCATACGGATCAACACAATGTGAAGATATCTACTCGGAAAGTAGAGTATATGGATCTCCGCAATGTGAAGACATACCATGACGGGTTATTTCTTTCACGAGAATTGTTTGTCAGACAACTGCTCAACCCAGTGGGCATCCAGTGCTGCATTTTTGGATTTTGTTAATCCGACAGATGTGGGAATCGAATCCGCATACACCGGATCGCTAAGCGCATACGCTAAGCTTTACGCTATAGAGCAGAGGTTCCCAACCCCGTGCCCGCGGGCGCCATGGTGCCCGCGGAACG
>JAGVSQ010011267.1:0-12357 GCA_022683975.1 Rhyacophila evoluta | reverse complement strand
TGTGGCTAATTGAGATGGAGGAATACGTAATATAATATAATTATATATTCACGTTATATATATATATATCGTGGTAAGTGAAAATATACAATATACATATTATTTGTAAATAACCCATAGTTTTTATTTAGGGTAATATTTTTCCCTGGTAGTGTAGAGGCTAGCATGCTCGCATAACAATCCGAGGAATATGGGTTCGATTCCCACTTCTGTCAGATTTTTCAAAATCTATAAATACAGGACTAGGTGCTGATTGGGTTGAGCAATTGTATGAGAAACAATTCTCGTGGAAAATAATCTGTTAAGACGTCTTCACATTGAAGAGATCCATATAGTCCACTTTCGGCGTGGAATCCACCTAATTGCTCAACTCAATGGGTATACAGTCCTGCATTTTTTTAAATCCAACAGATGGGTAATCGAACCCGGATGTCCCGGATTGATAGGCGCGCACGCTAACCGGAGTAAATTTGGTAATACAAATATTACAAGATATAAGGACGATAGAAAACTCAAACAAAACAATCGATGATTAATACTTATACCTAATATTACATACTAAAAGTTTGAACTGAATTTAAAGTCTTTCTCTTAACTTTATCGTCAACCTTGGCAAGTTGAGTAAAAACGAAATAATGAAACATGAAGCTTATAATATCATAAATTATAATATTTACCGTATTGTTATCCTATTTCTATGCTTGTACATTCATGCCTTTAAAAGCATACCTGAGCGTGTGTAACCACATTTAGCCAAATACTCGAAAAAATGATCATCTTTAATTTTTTATATCTTGTGATTGCGTGATTTGAAACTACGGTTGCGTGAGTGTTTACGAATTCGGTTATTGAGGTTATTTGATAATGGTGTCAATCTAATGTTTTAGTTAAAAACGTCTTCATATTTAATTGGTGTTCTAAAACATCAACTGGATGTCGTAAAGCAGAAGATGTCCAAGCCACAAATTGAAATTTTCCATTTTATCGCGTATAACGAGTCGAAAACACAAATACTTTACTATGACAAAGACACTCAATCAAAATATAAAACCGTAAGAAGTAATCACTGTTTTTTTGTAACCTGCATACAAACAATTTACAAAAAATAATATCTATAAAACGTCTACGTATTTTGAACGTTTTCGGCTTTAAAGTTTACATATACGGTTACTTAATTGCAAATAAATTTTGATCATACCTATTCTAAATTACAACAATTATCATAATGTCACTTTCAAATATTTTTTCAATAAAAGTACGTGTATATTATTGTATTGTCTTGTGTCGATATATTGTTTTATTTATAAACAAAAAACACACTAAATATCACCAAATGCAAGATTTTATACGCAAAGGCTAATATTAATAAAAATCCAAACACAAAACGATCAAAATTTTAATTAGCTGAAGACGTCCATCACAAAGCATTCAATAACTTTTAAAGTAGTGTGTTTTTTAATAATCTATTAATCCGGAAAGATAAAGCATATATCATGTAAGTATTCAAATTTAATATTACAGCCTTAATAATATAAAAGTGAAATTAATTGTCAATTTGTTTTTTCAAAACTTCAATCGCATTTTACTTATTCCGATAAATTGTGCCTTGGACGTCTTTCACTTAACCACATCCAATTGAAATATTGGAAATCAGTTTATCGATATTATCGTAGCTACTATTTAAGTATGATTTATATTAATAGCATTCTAGTACGATACCACTTATTCCGATCTATCTTATCAGAAAAAATATTTTTTAAGGAGTTTTTTCTTATCGCGGATTTGCAAGAAAAAAACGATAATATTTTAATATGTTAATAATAAATATCTACAAACTACGATATAGACATATAATAATAATATATTCTAGATGTTATTAAACATTATGGCTTACTGTAAATCAGTGGTTTCCAAATTTTTTCGAGTCACGGCACCTTTTTTAAATTAAGATTTTCCCACTCTACCCTTAGTAATGTAATATTGCACATTTTTTTTATACCATGTTCGCTCTCAAAGTGGAGCATATGTACTGTGTGAAAATATACACTCCGAAAGATGAGTAAATGGATCTCTGCAATGTGAAGACGTCTTGACAGATTAATTTTCACGAGAATTATTTGTCAGACAATTGCTTAACCCTATGGGCAACCAGTCCTGCATTTTTAGATTTTTTAAATCAGAAAGATGGGGAATCGAACGCGTATTCCCCGGATTGCTGGGTGCGTACGCTACCAACTTCACCACCGGGGAAACAAACCATTATAGCATCTTTTATGAACAACATTTCGACCAAGAACTAAAATTATGCCAAAAAGGTTATAGCTATTCTGCATCTCTATTAACGTTGCTTTGGTGTCGTCGCTTTGCTATCGTGCCCATGGCCTAGTACGTAAAAATAACCAAAACTTATAATTAACAATTGATAGACCTCCTTAACGTGAAGATATCTATTTCAGAAACGGAGTAAGTATATATATATATGAATCTCCAAATTTAGAAGACTTGTTGATGGAATATTTATTACAAGATTTGATTGTTACTAAATTGATAATTGTAAGTAAATTGAATTAAAGCTTTCAAATCCGTAAACTTTGACAACGAAAGCTTAATACTTATCTGCCACCTATCGAACAACCGATGAAACTGTTTTTTTGTTATCAATGAATATGTTCAATTATTTTATTGCAGATAATGGACTTATTCTTTTACTTTTTGACCTTCGTAACATTTTTGGCGGCCCTATTATGTTATGGCATTTACATCAATGGCCATTTCAGACGCAGAGGAGTTAAGAACTTGCCAACGTGGCCATTTTTTGGCAATATGCTGCCTGCCTTGCGTCAAAGTAAATCCGCGAAAGATTTCATCATCGAATTATATCAAACCTTTCCAGACAGGTAACATTTACAAATTAATTATTTTTAAAAAGCTAACCTAACTAAACCCAACTTAACCTAATTTTTGTCACAATTTAATACAAAAAATCGCTGTGTCATATGAATTCAATTAGGTGCAACATTGACCAATGAAGGATATCAACGATACTTTCTTTTTCTTAGATAGTTTTGGATACTTTGAGATTTACATCATGACGAAATAATATCTGGAGTAACGCCTTATTCAGTATAAATACAGTCAAAACCAAATTTCATTTCTCCAACGTCTGATCAGTAATGAATCAAGAAATTACTCAAGTTGGTTTAACTAACTGTCGAACCTACCAGGCTGTCTGACCCAGAGCTGGCTTAAGATACTGGAAACACAGGCAGTTGCCCGTAGAGCCACATGCTTAGGAATACCAATAAAGATCTTCCAAAATAATGAAAAATTGAAAATAGTGCATTATGTACTGTTTTAATTATACGTTTTTAAAATAAAAAAAGAGAATTTGATATCGCTTAGAAATCGAGTTCTTTTAAACGACACGCAACGATGCTCGGTTGTTTAACCCAATCTTGATTATCAGTCCAAGCTGCAGGTGTACTGTATGTAAAATAGGAATCACCCACAGTCTAGTGAATGCCAATTAAGGTCTTGATAAGCTATTCCTGGGACAATTATGGCATTTTGAAGAACGCCTCACATTTGTTATGCCACGGTATGGCATAGACATTTGGTGGGTGTTAAAAAAGAGAGCATGGTATTTTTATTTCAAGTGTAGACTTGAATTTTCAGTAACGGCAATTTGGTTATGTTTATGTGGATGTAAAAGTATTTATAATTACTTTAACAACTAAAATGTGTACAAAAAATATACATTAAACTGTGATTTTTGTTGGCAGATACATAGGATTATATCAGTTTATGAATCCTTTGATAGTAATTAATGATCTGGAGATAATAAAGCAAATAACCATAAAAGACTTCGATCACTTTGCTGATAAATTTGCTATTGTTAGCGATAAAATTGATCCATTTTTTGGAAGTAATTTGCTGTCACTGAGAGGTATGTATCTTATGTATAATTAAAATTTTTCTTAGGTCTGGTTAATCTTATATTATAAATGAAAAACTAGGCAGTTGCATTTTTTATAGCCTTTTGTTTAAAATTCAATCAATTATATTCAAAGTAATTCTATATGCTTCTACTTGATTGTATAATACATCATAAGAAACCACATACCAGTTATTTGGTGCTATACTCTTCTTGTATTGCTATTTGGTTGCAAATGTTAGCAAATTTCTTACGTATTTTGAGTTAACAATGCCAGGTAAAGAGCATATTTTTTCCTACTATTTTGACTAAAAAAAAAAAAAAATCATGTCAAATGTCTAGGAAAAAAAAATTGATTAGTGATTGTTTATACTATGTCAATTCGCCAATAGGAGCCTGCATAATATATTATGTTAAAGATTTCCAAGCTACGTTGAACAGGCTGTGTTTTAAAAATGAAAGATACCCAACTATTTAAAAAACTTCTCTTTAGTAGTTGGGTAGTGAAACTGAGATGTTTGAAAAACATGGAAAATAATTTGGCATTTAAGGTTGTCGAAATAGCTAGAAGTAAAGACGTTAGCGAATCTTGGCACTTGATAAAGATTTGGATGAATATGTCAAATGACGAAGGCGAATTGGTTTAACTTCGTGAGAAACTTGGAAAAAATAACAGACAAAGCCTTGATTATAACAAGTGCTTTGAATGGGTTCAGAAAGCTTAACTTATGTTTGCTTCCTGTTTCTATTAATAAGGTTTTGGTGTTTTGTAAAAGCTTTGAGTACTACCGACGGAGAGTGCTTGCCTCCTTTTCGTTGGATGAATATAATTTTATATTTTTTAGGATCGAAATGGCGCAACATGAGAGCAACTTTGAGTCCAGCTTTTACCAGCTCTAAAATGAGGAACATGTTTCAATTGGTGGCCGAATGTGGTGAACGCATAGCAGAGTTTTATGAAAAGCAAATGGATATTTCTGAAAATAAAAGTAATGTGGTTTTCTTGACTGTTGATTATTTCTCAATCTTTTTGTATTTGTAACTTGATTGTAATTTTTATGGTCTTTCTCTTTTGTCTTCTATTTCACCAGGTCTTGGTCACGTCCCAGTGGAGATGAAAGATGCGTTTACAAGATACACCAACGACGTCATCGCGTCCACGGCTTTTGGGATTAGGGTCGACTCTCATGGAGAGAGAGAAAACTACTTCTATATAATGGCCAAAGAATCTTCGAATTTTAGCGGAATGAAAATGTTGAAACTGATAATTTTTGTCGTGGCACCGACGCTTTCAAAGGCAAGAACAAAATCAAATTAAACTTTTAATTCTAAAAAAACTGCATAATATAATAGTTGCATAACTATAGCTAACGACGATGTCTAAACTAAGGGTTATTAATTTAATATAAAACTTTTATAGATATATTAATTAATCTTCTATTTTTTATTATAATTTGCAGTTATTTGGTCTAAAAATGTACGACGATGAACTTAAGAATTTCTTTAGGACTCTGGTAAATGATGGAATAAAATCAAGGGAAGATGGAAAAATATATAGACCGGATATGATCCAACTTTTAATGGAAGCCAAGAGAGGGTCTCTGAAACATGAACAACAAGAAGTCGATGCCAAGGAAGCTGGATTTGCTAGTGTTGAAGAGTCGTCGGTTGGAAAATCATCAGTCAAACAACGTATGTACGAATATTCTTTATAGTTTTTCTTTTATGCATATATACGAGTATAATATTAACTCTCGTATTGCAGTACCAAAAGTTATGGTGCTTAACCCCGAGTTTCTAGTATGTTAATACGAGTATAATATGTTTTAAATGCAATCTATACAAAATCTGCTAAACTAATTTTTGCAATTAGTAATAAAAAATATTTTATTATATACTAAAGTCAAATGATAATTGTATAAAGTGTAAACAACGAGAAAATAGCGGTGAAAACAAAAGAGCTAACAACTACAGGCAAATATCTTCCATACACTGATTCACGCTATCAAACCGCTTGAAATGCTCCTTCCCTTCTCCTTTGCGATGAAATGGCATCATTCAAATGAATAATCGGCGATACAACACACACACACACATACTAACAAAATGCAATACACACACACATGCCGGTTCCAGTTTTAGTAGAAAATAATTAATTTTGTTGATATTAATTAATGTTTTTGTTTCGTAATGCCATGATTAAAATCTTTTTTACGTACATAATGATGGTGAGTATTTTTTTTTCTATAGAATGGACAGACGATGAAATAACAGCTCAGGCAATATTATTTTTAATAGCTGGTTTTGAAACAGCATCCACCTTGCTTTCATTTATGGCACACGAGCTGGCCGTCAATCCTGACATCCAAGAAAAACTCAGAGAAGAGATTGATGAAGTGGCCTTGAAAAATGAAGGAAAAATACATTATGCTGACCTACAGAATATGAAATATATGGACATGGTAGTTTCAGGTTTGTTTATTGTACAAGCAGATTATTTCAAAGATGATTTTTTTTACACTTTTCATAATGGATTTGTGATATAATGTTTCAGAGACATTAAGGTATTGGCCGCCTGTAATTTCACTGGATAGACAATGTTCAAAACCATACACGTTGTCACCTCCAGCTGATGGAGGAAAACCATATACGGTATGAAGTACAAATTCAAAATATAAATTAATTTATATAAGGTTATTAATTTAAGTGAAAGATAGCATTAGTTGGCTCCCACTGACTGTGTGGTAAGCAAACGTGCTTTGGTGATGAAGGTTGTCTGTTGGAGTTCTACAGCTGCATGAGAATTTAAATCAAACAAGGATATCTGGACTGTATCTTCAATATACTGAACGATGCCCTGTCAAGTATTTCTATCAAAATGGATGATACTAAGAAGATTCCACTGTTTACTTTTGGGATGGAAATAGTAAAACCACGGATAAGAATGATTAAAAAACATACATAAAGATAAATGGTAAATTTCAATCCAATAATGTCTATGTAATATTTTAAATATATATATTCTATAATAAATGAAAATATAAAAATTGATCACAAAGAAAATGTAGGTTTAAAAAACATCTTTTAGCGTAAGATGCTTAAAATGTTCTGTCTGTATTTATAACAAAAGCAACGTAATGTATATCTGTCTTCTTTTTCTTGTGTTCGATCATGAAAGATTACTTTGCGATATCTTCAGGATATTTTCTCCCTTGATAATTAATTTAGATTCTTTTAAGATAAGCTTATGTATTTTATTATACCAAATGCGTTTGGTGATCCGTTTTATAGTATGCTAAAAATAAAAGATCAAACTAAAAGTTAAGTGGCAATATCAGTTCTTCCAATCCACTGTATGTATGAAGCCTAGCATGTTCAAGAATTATCGCAAAATATTTGATTGAATAGAATCAAGGTCCAGGACCTGAAGTCTTCAAGGATACTGGAATCCATTAAGTCTAAAAAAGAAACAGATTTGATCTTCGTAAAGTTCTAGCCGGTTACAAATTAACCATATGAATTTTTATTTGGGCACTGGTCCAGTGCCCAAGTAAAAAGTTCTTTAATTGTTGCAATTATCAGCCACTGACTTAACATCAGCAATCAAATTTCATCTTGTTCATTTTTTGTTTATTCAGTATGTATCCTCGAGTTCTCAATAATATGCTATAATTTAAGACATTTTAAATCCAATAATATTTATATAATTTACAGGTTAAGGCTGGTGAAGGAGTTTGGTTTCCAATATTGGCTATCCACCATGACCCAAACTTCTTCCCGAATCCTGAAAAGTTTGACCCTGAGAGATTTTCAGAAGAAAATAAAAGATTTATTAAACCATTCTCGTATATGCCATTTGGAGTTGGGCCCAGAAATTGCATTGGTGAGATTTAAATTTATTTTATATTTCTGTATTTCTGTCTCCCTGGTAGCGTAATTGGTAGCATGCGCGCCTAGCAATGAGGAGAAAGCGTATTTAATTTCCCACCTATCAGATTTAAAAAATCTAAAAATGCAAGACAGGATGCATATTGGGTTGAGCAATTGTCTGACAAACAATTCTCGTGAAAAATATATAAGGTAATAATATAAATATAAAGGTATATAAAAATAATATATTAAAACATGTAAACTAATAATTAAAATGATTATAACTTCACGAAGATGTTTGGATATTTATGAGCTGTGTTCAAATACAAATTAAAAGCACATTATATTAAAAAATATATGCCATACATTAAATGGGACCCATAGACCTCCAGTCTATCTGCCCCGTAGGACTGACAATCCTGAGACTGATAAGGTCACACATGAGTATGGCAGGTAACACGAGTCTATCAATCAGACCGACAGTAGGCAACTATCGATGGGGACTAACTGATGTGTAGCCTGCTTAAATCCTAATTATCGTCTAGGACTGACAATCCTTGGATTTGTAGGTATGTGGGCACCATAATTCTCAAATTTCAGTTCCGAGTGATTCATAAGTGATTACGCCAGTCCATTTAATTATCGAGGCGAAGCATTAACATTTTTTTTATTGTAATAATATGAAATATCGATTCATTATAAATATTTATTTAGGTGAATATATGATTTTTGATTCTTTCCACTCTGAAAGTACGTGGATATCGACAGAGTGAAGATGTCCAATTCAAAAATGGTGTATATGGATCTCCAAAATATAAAAAACTTGGTTGTCAGTCAATTGCTTAATTGACTAGCCATTCAGTATTGTATTTTTAAACTTAATAAATCTTTAGCCAGCTTAGGATTCAAGGTTGGTATCAAAATGGATGCGCTTATTTCTTCACCAAGAAGAAATACATACTCACAAGAGAAAATAATTACATTAAAAATTACTTCTCTTAGTTTTAAACTATATGTTATAGCTTTTGCTTATTATTGAATTAATTTGTTATGTGGATTTTCAGGATCAAGATTTGCTCTCATGGAAACAAAATCTGTTATATTCCACCTTTTACACAAATTTGAGTTTTTGGTAATTCCAAAAACTCAAGTTCCTCTCAAATTGGCTAAGTACACATTTAATATGACTGGAGAAAGAGGGTTTTGGATTGGATTGAAACCTATAAACCACAATAAAAATAAGTGATTATTTTTTATAAAACATAAGTAAAATGAACTGGATATCTTAAGAGGCAACATGAAATCGTCAAGGATTGACAAAAATTACCAACATGGGTTCACCAACTAAGTTTCTTCAGCCGTATCTACTTTATGTCTTCTTGTATAAATGACGCCAAGCACCAAGCTTTGTTAACTCCATCCAGGAATTGAAGCAGCTAGATAATATACAATTCCATGCTGTCCTGTGCTTTCTCAAAGTCTTTTCAAAGAAACTCAAGGTTTTTTTGAAGAAATTGTAATCTTGTTAAGAAGTCCAGTTCATCGATAACGCATAATGTTCGGGAAATTTTGCCTCAATGCACAGTGTTATGCAATGAAGGAACTTTAAATTCCCAAATACGATCCTATGTCTGTTGTGATAAAACTATTTATACAATATATGATTATTTTAATAAAAAATACGCAAACTTTTATGTTTTATTTACTATATTCTAACGAATGAAATAAATAAAGAAATATTAATTTACGAAGTAAATGCTGCAAGAGAGACGCCAACACGTTGCTATCGCGATTTTTAATCAAAGAAGATTTGGCATGGTAGAGTTCTATTATTGATAGTATAAGTCATCGATTGGCCTTACTTACATATTCTTAACTTTCTAGTCGTTTCCTTAGTATTTTATAATTTATATCACAGTATATTTGTGATTATAAAAGTATGATCGATCTTAGATAATACAATAACAATTAACTCATTTCACTGTTATTATAAAAAGGCGCACATTATATTCAGGCGCCCGCTGCACAGATTGGACAATAGGATGGCGTGGCCTTGGACTTGGTCTGAATGTTTTACTCTTTTTTAATTTAACAGAAGGCTATCTAGTCTAATTAAAAATTTATCTGCATATATAATAAGTTGTGTTTTAATTACTATCAATGAAGAATATAATGATTGACGTTGATAGATAGTAAATAGTTATTTAAAATATTATATGTGCATCTTGATTTCTAATGTCAAATTGGTTTTAAGGTTGTCATGAAATTTGACTTTGTTAGAATGAATGGAGTGTGTAGTTATCTTTTGGGGGAGTAAAAAAGTGTTAAGATGTTAGACAGTCACTTCTATTAGTTATTAAAACACTTTTAATATTTCCAAGTATTTTGAAGATGAAGTTACATGAAGTTAATTGAAATTGCGAAATTCCCAAAATACTTTTATCGCAAGGGTCTGTGTAACTGGATATTGGCAGCCATTTTGAAATGCCGGTGGCTGTCATTTTGCTAAGATATCCTGGGAAGAAGACTTTAAGTTAAGGTAGAAGGGCTTATAGCCCCGAGAATGTTTCCCTTATGACAGAGTAATTAATTTTCTCAAGGGTGTTGCCTCTCTCGATTTAAAGCAGGGTTGCCAAAAGTCAAGTTCATTGTGGCTAAATTTGGTTGTAGACGAAATATAATTTTAAATACATTTAATTTAAACTAAATTTTAAAATACAATATAATTAGTTGTTATTCATTTTTGTTACACACTTTCACCGCTAATAAGATAAACTTAAAAAATAAACTGTGACATCGTTACGAATAGGTTGGCCAAGTTAGTTTGCTCATTTTTTGCATGAGCATGTTGTTGTGAAGTATATGTTGTCCTATATTTACGTAAATAAGCTTGTCAAATCACACCCTTATTTCTCGGAATGTAAATAATCTAATAAAGACGCATAAGGTTTCTTTTTCTAACATGTGTGAACAATAGATATTTTTTTGACGGTATATACTTAAAAGTCATGAATTCTGAAAAGCAAAATCTGAATTACATTAAAAATATATGGATATTTAAAAAAACATATGGTTATATGGTCAATAACATTAATTTAACAGGCCATTAATATCAATTGAGAATACATGGCAAAAAATTTTTTCAAAAAGACCGCGCTAAAGTTATAAAATTCAGTGTCTAATCAATTTTATCAGTATAACTTGTAAGCCATTTTTAAACAATATTTATCATTCATTTATACAATATACAAACTAATACATCGGTACGAACACCAGAACTTCTATTCATAACTATTTGACTATAAATGAGTGCATGTTTCACTATATATTAAATGCAATAGATTTATTATGCGTAAATTATCTTAATATCCCCTCCATTTGCCCGCCCCGTCTTTACACCTAGTCTAAATTAGGCGCATTCCAGATCTCTGATGTACAGAAACGATCTAATTTGTTTGACGGGGATGTCCCGTGAGTGAATATAAATTACCCAATACTTAGGTTGCCACGCAATTAAGTGTGGTGAAGTTAAAAGTAAATATACTGAAAAGTAGACTTATTTGATCAAGTGATAATGTAAAAAGACCATCATGCTCGCCGTATCACAACGCAAACTTTTTAAAAACATCGAGACTAGCTCTTATGGCAATCGAGTCGAATGAGTGATGTTACGTGATGTTTTGTCTGAACTATATAATCAGTAAAAAAATAAATTTGATCAAAAAATGAAAAAAAATATTAATTGCTATCAAAAATAAATTAAATTTTCAGATTCAAGGTTGCATCCCTGAATTGCAATGACTTAAATCCACGAGTGAGTCGTCATACGGAGGGTTTGAGCAAACCGGATAAATATATTTAGCTGCGGTGCTGGTGTCTCGTGTGTTGCTGATTCAACAATAATATCTCATTCGTTTCATATAATAATAATGCTATCATATGAATTTGAAATAAATTAGCAGAATGTGCAAGATTAATTCATAATATTATCTTAGTTTAATATTTGTATAGCGGTATTGAAAAGCGCAAATTCGGTAGTAATAATACAAGGAAATAGCTTATTCTCGTATTTGTCTAAGCTTTTTTTATATTAGTTATCATCCATAAATTAATATTGTATTTAACTCAAAGTTTGATCTAATTAAATACCCACTATATTTATAATTTACACTGATTGAGGGGTAAGCACGCGCGGTTTGTAGTTAGAGTTTACGGGCTCGGTTATGACATCTAAAAGATTTTAAAATTATCGAAAATGCAGTACTGAATGCCCAATCAACTGACGATTCATAAATCCTATTTAGATCACATGAGCTGATCATCTTCACACTGTTGAGATCTATATATAAATGAGGGGGATATTTCCAAAGTGAACTTATAACACTATGCCAAACTACAATGGAGAAGATTTTTAACAGGAAGTATAAAACAGCCACTTAGCATGCAAACTAGTGGGAAAAATCAATTTGAAAGATATTGAAAAGAAAAATAAACCTTCAAAAATATTCTGAATTATTTAAAACTGGTAAACTTCCATATGTGAGATCACTGTT